>PVKS010003749.1:0-100417 GCA_004027875.1 Aplodontia rufa | reverse complement strand
GCCCGCCTCACCTAATCCTCAAGGTCTGGGGATTCTGGCCCCACCCATCTTCCGCTGCTGCCACGCCCCCTACCAGGCCCGCCCCGCCCTGGAGCTTCTGGCTCCGCCCACCTGCTTGCACCAGGTGTTGCAAAGTGGGAAAGCGCTTGTAGACCGCGGCGCTGATGCTGCGCAACACGAGCACGTTGCCCAGGTTGACGTAGCGGATGAGCGTGCGCCTCAGCAGCCGGCCTTGCTCGTCTTTGCCCTCCACGAAGCCCGACACCTGGCTCATGAGGCGGTCGGGCCACGGCAGGTTCTCGTACTGGTTCCACCAGCGGGTCACGATCAGCGTCACATAGAAACCTGGGCAGGAGGGGCGAGGGGCGAGGGGCGAGCGGCCAGGCTGTGGCCAGAGACTAGCACTGGGTGATGCCTCGGTTTCTCCATCTTTCTAATGCGAGCGGGCCCAGCCCTGATCTTCCTGGAAGGCTCGCGGGATGGGAAGGCTGTCAGAGCCTCTCCAGGAGGCGCGAGAGCCGTAGGGGTTATCTGTCCCTGGGAGCCCAGCCAGAGCCCACTCCCATCCCCTCCTGCGCAGAGGCGCCCAGCGCCTCCCCCAGATGACCAGGTCTGGAGAGCCAACGGCTGGTCGACCTTCCCGATGTCTAACTCCCTGGCTGCAGTTTGCACGTGTCCCTGCACCAGGCAGAGTCCCCCCTGGCTCTGGCCTGCATCAGTCCCAGCTCCTCTTGGTGCGCCCCGGGTCTGTCGGGAGCCTGGGGCGGCCACGGAACCCTGCATAGCCGGAAGGGGGCGCTCACCCAGCACGAAGGAAATGGGGATGAGCTGGATATAGCTGTCGCAATATATAGCCAGCTTCTCAAACATCACCTGCTGGTCCTCCGAGAGGGCCTTCCTGGGGAGGAACGGAGATGTGTGGGCGCTATGAGGGGATGGCCGGGACCGGCCCAGACATCCCACATCTGTCCCTTCCACCAGCCTGGCCCAGGACAAACCTGGACAGGCTAGAGGAGGCCGGCTTTGGCTGAGCGGAAGGAAGGGAGGGCTTGCTGGAGGGGTCAGTTTTAGGCACCACTGACCCTTTTAAAAGAACCCAGGGATGGTTGTTTAAAAGCAAGTTGAAAAGGGGGGTCTTTTATATATATATATAAAAGTGTGGGCTGAGTGTGGTGGCACACACCTGTAACCCCAGCGACCCACCAGGCTGAGGCAGGAGGATAGCAAGTTCCAGGCCAGCCTCAACAACTTAGTGAGACCCTGCCTCAAAATTAAAAATAAAAAGAGATAGGGATTTAGCTCAGGGGTTAAGGCTCATGAGCTTAATTCCCAGTAAGAAAAAAAATAATAAAAGTATAGCAAACAACATGAATAGGCAAAGGACTGAGGGCTTTTAGAGCAGGAAAAATTTTTAAAACTGTATATGAAACGGGAATGGCAGTTACCTATGCTTACATTTGTGCAAGCCTAGATGTGAGTGAGCCCCAGTGTAAACTCCACACTTTGGGCATTAATGATGTGTTAGTGTAGGTTCAATGACTGCAATAAATGTACCACTCAGGTACCCTGTGTCACTAATGTGGAGGGGTGTAGCAGAACTCTAATTTTACTGTGAACCTGAAACTGTTCTAAACAAAATATAAATTCTAATTTTAAAAAATTAATTCTCTCTCTCACTGTCCCTCTCTCTGTTAAAAAAAAATGCTTATCTTTAAAAAAAATAAATAAAACTATGCCTGTAATCCCAGGACTTGGGAGGCTGAGGCAGGAGAATCGCAGGTTCAAAGCCAGCCTCAGCAATTTAGTAAGACTCTGTCTCAAAATAATAAAGTAAGCAAGGCTAGGGATGAAGCTCAATGGTTAACCTGGGTTAAATCCCTGGTACCAATAATAAATAAATAAGAAAAAATTTTAGGGCTGGAGAGGTAGCTCAGAGGTAGAGCATTTGCCCAGCATGTACAAGGACAGGTTCAATCCCCAGCACCACATTCACAAATAGGTGGAGGAAAAAAAAATAATAAAATACCAAGGTTTGTTGTTACTATAAATTTAAGAAATTTGAAGGCATAGTATATATGAGGCCCTAAGTTCCCTCTCCACTCCACAAAAAGAAAACACGAAAAAATACTTTTATTAGGTATTTGATATTTTTCAATCCACTGAAGCTATTAATGTTTTTTCAACTAAAAATGCCATCGTATATTCTGTGATTCTATCTGTCCTACATTTTATTGTTTAGATAAACATTTTTATTTAACTATGCATATATATGAAATATACGCGTGTGTTGTTGCTGCTCTAATGTACAGTATAGGCCTGGGCACCTATGTGGGTCAGTTAAACAGGCCGGCAGAGTGGGACTGGCTGAGGCCTGGGGAGAGCCTAGTATCTAAGAGACCCCAGTGGTGGATTGAGATGTCCTCTGTTTGATTTTGTGTGTGTGCGTGTGGTACTGGAACTTGAACCCAGAGCATCACAGATCCTAGGCAAGCACTCTGCCACTGAGCAACACCCCTAACTCTCAATCTGATTTCTTTTCTCTCCCCTGTCCCCAGCTCCGGCCCCCAGGAACTCAGTTCAAATTTATAGCTGACTGGCACATTGGCCCCCTAGTGGGCTGGGAGGGCCAAAACCCCATTCTCTTGCCTCCCACGTCCTGGCGCCCAAGCACTGCCACCTGTACCTGTAAACAAGACGGATGGTGTAGTAGCAGAAGAGGAAGATGAAGAACTCGCCATACAGAAGCTTATAGATGCTGCCGCGCCAGCACAGCAGTAGGCGGGAGAAGGAGCCTAAGCGGGCATTGGCCACTTGGTTGGTGTAGGTGATGGTCATGGCCAGGCACTGGGCTGCTACAGGAGGGCTTGGGTCCTGGTGGACAAGCAGAGAGGGACCCTGATGGGTGGGTGGGGAGGATCAGAGGCCTTAGTTCCCGTCTGGGACTCACGTGGGACCTTAGCCAGGACACTCCCTTGCATGGGGCCTCGGCTCTCTCGCCTGGACACTGGGAGCAGGGCAGGGAAGTCTCCAAGGCCCTCCCAGCTCTGACTGCCTGTGGGAGGTGGGAACCCAAGAAACTCAGCCCAGAGTCTGCCCCAACCTTGGCAGGGAAGACAGGCCATCTGTGTATCGAGGGCATGTGCCCTTAATTTTCCCTGTGACAGAGACAACAGCAGCAGTGTCCACACACTGTGCTCAGGTCCTCTGAGCCAGGCAGTAGCCTAAACTCATCTTGTTTCCCAAGTTCCCCCAACTACCCTGGAATGAGAAACAGGTAAGAGACCTAGGCCATGCCTGTGGCCCCATTGCCAGCCCAGAGCCTGATTGGCAGGAATGGTCCAATGGTGTTTACTGAATGGTGGCCCCAGGACCTTTCCACCTGCTGCTGTTCCAGTTGCCTGGGGGATGCTCTTCCTGAGATAACTGTGTGGCTCATTCCCACTTCAGGGCATTTCAGAAAGGACGTCACCAGTTATCCTACTAGAAGTAGTCCCCCACTGCCACAAGCAATATGCTCCCTGCTTGTTTGATTGTTCTACATGTCAGTTATCACTATTTGAACTTACGTAAGATATCTGCTGTTGGCCACCTGTTTCCTCCTCCAAGAGGAAGCTCCTCTTGTGGTCTCGTAGCAGGTGCTCAATAAAAATTTATGGAAGCAATGAGTGACCCTCCCTCCTCCCCCACTTGTTCTGATGCAGCCACACTGCTGTGTCTCTGTACCTGGTGCACCCCAAACTCATTCCCACCTCAGGGCCCTTGCAGACAAGCAGGGGCCCCCACACCTGCACATGTGCTATGTGTACACATCACACACATACACGAGGACAGTCATCCACCCCTGCAGGCCCTCAAAGCCCCAGCCCTGTACATGTGGGGCACCCCCTACTCACAGGTGGGGCTCCAGGCAGGTCGGTGATCCCTTGAAAGTTCTGGCCACTGGGCTGGTGGGACTCTGAGGTCCTATAGCCAGTGCCCCTGCCCACACTTGGAGGCTGGTACTGCCCACGAACATGTGTGCTGAACGATCACTTGACTCCCTAAGCCGAAGCTTCCACAAAGGAGCCATTGTCTGGGTCCCTCCTTGTAATCTGCTCAGAAGCACCAGCTCACTCAGCCTGGCCAGGTACCTTCTAATTACTTCCTGGAGGTGTTAAGCTAAGAGCAGGAATCTGGGGCAACAGCTCCTCTAAAATACAGAGGTTGAGGGATCTGCGCCACTTGCGTCCTGACCCCTGAGGTCTTGCAGAGAAAGAGGGGACAGGCCTGGGGGACAGAGCTGAGCCTCAGGAGCTTCTGTCCAGGCCCTAGGGAACTTTGGCAACTCTTGGGCTGTGGAAAGAATATTGGGCTTCTAGCCCTGGCTCTGCGGTGACCTGTGTGGCGACCCGGGAGAGGACTCTGCTCCTCTTTTGCCTCAGCATCCTTGTCTGAAAAAGGGTGGTGTTGCCCTGGAATTTCATCACCCCAGTAAGAGTGACCAAATTCTGCAGGTACTGGTGAGGAGTTCTGATTGGCTACTGGTGACCTCATAGGCTGTGATTGGTTGACCTGTCAGTAGGTGCTTCTGAAGGAGGGTAGGAAGGGGAGCCAGGAGCAGCTGTGTGACCAGGTCCAGGGGGAGATGACAGAGCTGCCCTGGTATTTATGCTGCTGGCTCCTAGCCAGCCTGAGCAAAATGGGAGGGTGTGCTCATCCCCCCAGGGCAACTGGTTAGACTCTCAGCGGCTGATCTGAAACAGGTCCATACATCAGTCCATTCTGAGTCTCTCCTAAGCCTCTGGGCATGAAGGGTGTCTACCAACATACTCATGTTGCTAAGTAAGAAGAGCACAGCTCCAAGCAGCGGCGGCTCTTGGTCTTGAGAGACTGCAAGAACTGCCCAGAAAGCAGGCAACTTCTCAGGCTTTCTCCAGAATCTAATTCTGCACCCTTGGGATTGATGTGAGTGGTCTTGCCTTGGGACCAGCCTTCCAGAGGCCCTGATTTACATGACCTTGAGCCTCACCATCAATCCACACTCCCTTCCTCCTCTTCGCCTCTGCTTCCCCTCCACTGCCCCCCTTACTCTCTAAGTGTTAAGAGTGCTGAGCTTGCTGGAGAGTTTTGTGCATACCACTCTTGCCTTTAGGATTCTCTGACCCTGGATGGGCTGGGGACTGGGGGATGGGGAAGGACAGTGGAGGTGACAACAATAAAAACCTGTTTTGCAATGACCTTGGCGACTTTTCTAATCGCAGCAAACAATAAAGCCACAGTGCTGTTGTGAGAGCATCTCCAAGACGTCAGGAACAGGGAAGGGAAACTGCGTGTTGTCTCATACCTGTAATTCCACTGAGCCAGGAGGGCTGCATGGTCCAGGCCAGCCTGAGCAACTTAGTGAGATCCTGTCTTAAGGTCTGGGGTTGGGGATTTAGCTCAGTGGCAGGGCGCTTGCCTAGCATGCGCAAAGCCCCGAGTTTGGTCCTCAGCCTCCCAAAAAAAATTAAGGTCTGGACATGTAGCTCAGTTGCTATGAGTCCCTGGGTTCAATCCCTGGTAAAGAAAGAAAGAAGAAAGAAAGAAAGAAAGAAAGAAAGAAAGAAAGAAAGAAAGAAAGAAAGAAAGAAAGAAAGAAAGAAAGAAAGAAAGAGGGAAAGAAGAAAGAAAGAAAGAAAGAAAGAAAGAAAGGAAGAAAGAAAGGAAGAAAGAAAGAGAAAGAAGGAAAGAAAGAAGAGAAAAGAAGGAAAAAAACAGGGAAGGGACAGGATTGACTTGAGCCTCAGTGTCATCTGCAAAATAGGACAAGCTGAGGGTGAAGAACAGGAAACACATTAGTGGACTCTCCAAGGTGATGTTCTCGTGCCGGTGCCCACTGGCATTGCCTGGTACCTGTGCCCACCCTGCGGATGTAAATTCCATCAGCTCCAGGGTTAGTATTCTTTCAGTTTTCCAAGTGGTTCCACTGCAGTGCCTGCCTGGGCTGACGGCTGCTGCTGGAGGGGGTTACGTCTCCACCTTGTAACTCCCTCTTCAGTGCACACCGACACCCCTGAGAGAGCTTTCCACTTACCAGCTAAGAGAGAGAGATGGGGCTGGGGAGGTGGCTCAGCAGTTACGGCGCTTGCCTGGCATGCACAAGGATGAAAGTTCAAACCCCAGCACCACGTACACAGTGAAATGTCAGAGCAACGAAAGCCGCATGAAAAACTAAATAAAATTGATTCGTTCTCTCTCACTGTCCCTCTCTTTTAAACATTTTTAAAAAGACAGACAGAAGGAGAAAGAGTCAATTTTATTTTTTCTTCTCATTTTTGTTTTTCCGACACTTAGTTATGTATGCTGTGCTGGGGTTCGAACCCAGGTCCTTGCACATGCCAGGCAAGCACGCTACCACTGAGCCACCTCCCCAGCCCCTTAATACATATATTCTTTTTAATCTGATATTTTCATTTATTTTTAACAAGATTTTATTTATTAATACATATATTCTTAAAGTTAAACATGTGCCTGGCACAATGCCTGGTAGAGTGACCATGTATTAAATAAAGAACCCGCCTTTGTGCACAGGTTCCTGCCTTCCCTCTAGTGGCCACTAGAGGGCACTCTTGGCCAGCTGGCTCTTGCCTGGAAGCCTGGTCCACCAACTACTAACCCCAAGACTGTGAGCTCCCTGACCCTGACTTTCAGCAGCCACAGAACCATGAGAGGGACTGCAAGATATTGAAGTCCTTTCTCTCTTCCCCCCGAACCTCAGACTCTTTGATATTAGCCCAGAACTTCCACAAGGACCCCCTTTCAGTGTTGTTCCAGTTTCCCTGTCCTTTTGGATGCTCCAGAATGTCCTGGATGTCCCCAGTCAGCTGAGCACAGCTCAGACACACAGTAAAGGCACCACAATCACCAACTGACCCAAGCCATGCCTAGATGAAGGCCCCCAGGATTGAGCCCTGCAAGAACGGTGCCCAACCCATTCCACAAAGCAATCATTCAGCAAAGCATCACTGATGCCCAAATGGAGCCTTCTGTCTCCTACCTCCAAGAATCCTTATGAAAACAATTTCATTCAAATGAAAAAGAGCTCTAACAGAACTGCAAGGCCTAAGATCTGTGCTAAGTAACAGGGGTCATGGAAACCTTCACAGAGAAGGGAGCATTTGCATTGGGTCTTGAAGCCTGTGTAGGAGTTCACTGAGCTAAGAAATATGAAAGGTATTAGATATCAGAGGAATGGTCCATGGCACTCACAGAGGCATTATTGAGGGACTGTTTATCCATATTTTATAGAGGATAACACTGAAGCTCAAGGCCTGCCTTGGTCATGGTCACTCAGCAATGAATGACTTTGTACTGAAATCTCAGCCTTCTGAGTTTGGATCCTGTACCATTTATGTCCCCACCAAGATTTCTACAGTGGAGGAGAGTTTTGGAGGGTAGTGGTCTCAGTCGAGGTCGAAGGGAGGTTTGAGGAATGGGGGGGGTGCACTGCAGCAGAGTCGGTGCCCTCGGGCACCCCAGCAAAGAGCCATGTCGGGGCAGGCAGAGCAGACCCAGGCAGGTGGGTGGAGTTTCCAGAAGCAGAACGCTGTAGCTTCTCATCCAGGGTCACCACGACAACAGGAACATCACAGAGGGCCTGCCTCAGCAAGGCAGGTAGTGAGGGACCCGTCTTGGCTGGGGGCAGTGGGCAGGGGGTCTGGGGTGGGCCAACCAGGCCGGGGTACCACCTCCAGCCTCTGCACAGGGCTCCTGCCAGCCCACACCCCTCCCTTGAGCCATTCACACAACAAACAGGGCAGAAGCTAAGAGAGAAACCGAGGGGCCTGGCTCAGCTGGACAGGGAAGGGGGAACACTGCCCATTCAAGGTCAGACAGCACCTCTGCCCTGAAGCCAAGCAGCTCTGACCCTTGAAAGGCTGGGGACACTCAACATTCAAACAGACGAACGTGTAACCCCTGGCCAAGACAGAAGATCAGCAGGGAGCAGGGGAGGCAGGGAGAAGATGGGACACACTTGGGTCCCGCTGCACCAAGCCCTGGCCTGCCCATGACGGCACAGCATGGACCAGGCCAGAGCCGGCCCAATGAGAGGCAGGAGAATCCACCCAGAGCCTTGAGGAGAACGAACGCTGAGATCCACAAGTGGCCCCTGTCCTCCATGGACTCTGCCCTGCTGAGGCCAGTCAGGTGAGGACTGACCCGCGCGGCCCCATCCGCCCACTAGAGCTGGGGCTAACGGGCAGGTGAGGAGGAGGAACTGCCCCGGGCAGGGGCAGCCTGGCTGCAGTCACACGCTCTCCACGGCAGTCGCCTGAGGTCCTCATTTCAGATGTGCACCTGAGCTTGACGGGTGTGGGAAAGTGTCAGCGATTTCCCCACCCAGTTACTCATCTTGCAGACAAAGAAGCCCAGGCAAGGGAGGGACTTGCCTAAGTGGCGAGGACTCAGAGCTGGAGAAGGGTCACTGGCTCCAGGGTGGTCCTGCCGGGCAGTTCCACCGTGCCTGGCATTGTGGGAGGAAAAGAAGAAACCAGTGCTTCTCCCGGCTCCTGGGCGACTACCGGGCGACAGGCAGTCCACTAAGAGCTTTTCAGGAACGATGTCACCTTGTCATCGGTACAAATCCCTGGGGCTAGGAAGGGCTATCCATCTGCCACAGACGGACAGGGGCTGGGGCGGATGGAGGAGGGCAGGTGAGAGGAAGGGAAAGGCGTGCAGCCCCTGTTAGGTCAACAGGACCAAGCAAGCCGCTTTAGGTGGCCTTTGCCAGCTGGGCACAGCAACTTGGGAGGCCGAGGCAGGAAGATCACAGATTCTAATCCAGCTTGGGCAACTTAGTGAGACCCTGACTCAAATCAAAAATGAAAAGGGCTGGGGATGTAGCATAATGGCAAAGCACCCCTGGGTTCAATCCCCTGTACCAATATATATATACACATTGCTTAAACATTTCTTCAACTTAAAATTCCATATTTATTTTCTTTTTTCTTTTTAGGGCCCTAAGACTGAACTCAGGCCCTTGTGTGTGCTAGGCAAGTATTTTGCCACTGAAATAAATCCCCAACCCCCACCCCCAATATTTTTTTTTAAAGAGAGAAGGACAGTGAGAGAGCGAGAGACAGAGAGAGAATCAATTTTAATGAGTTTTTCACATGGCTTTCATTGCTCCTGCTCCAACACTTAGTTGTGTACGTGGGTGCTGGGGTTTGAACCCGTGTACTTGCGCATACCAGGCAAGCGCTGTAACTGCCGAGCCACCACTCCAGCCCCACCCCCAATATTTTTAAATTAAAAATTAAAGGTCTTCTTCTGGGGGAAACAGCAACAGGGGAAACCCAAGCTGGGCACCCATGATTTGGCATTAGCCCTGGATAACTAAGTATATATACATTGGTTATTGATGGTTTGACAATGTTTCCCCCTCAATTGTATCTCTATATCCATCTAATAAAAAAAAAAGAAAAAAAATTAAAGGTCTGAGGATATAGCTCAGTGGTATAGCACTTGCCTAGCATGCATGGGGTCCTGGGTTTGATCCCCAGCCCTGCAAAAAAATAAAAAATAAAAAAGTAGCCTTTATCTACCTCAGACACAGGTTGGCTGGGCTCCTGGGTATCCACCTCTCTCCACCCCAGCCTAGGGCTACCAGACTTAGCAAATGAAATACAGAAGAGTTTAATATGAATTACTCATAAAGAGGCACAATTTCTCTTTAAAGAGAGAGGGACAGTGAGAGAGTGAAAGAGAGAATCAATTTTATCTGGTTTTTCCTGTGGCCTTTGTTGCTCCGACACTGCGTTGTGAACATGGTGCGGGGGTTTGAACCTGCGTCCTCAGTTATGCCAAGCAAGCACTGTAACCACCGAGCCACTGCTCCAGCCCCAAGAAGGATACTTTTTTTGACCCAGGGCCTCACACATGATAAGCTGTCCTCTATCACTGAGCTACACCCCAACTTCTACAATGAAAAGGTCTTTAGTGTAAATATGTCCTGCACAATATGAGCTCCCAGGGGAAGGGTCCAGAAGTGACAGCCTCCTGCCTGTTGGCTCCTCAGCTTTGGGGAGTGGCTTCCTCAGCCCCTGCCCTCTTGTTGCCAGCTTCTAGAACCTGGCCTCTCGGACAGGTCTCAGGCCCAATAGTATCCACACCATTTGGAAACTTGTTAGAAATACAAAATCTTGGTCAGTGTTTCCCTGGAATTTCATCAATCCAGAAGTGACAGATGCACAGCTGGAACCCCAGCCTCTCTGGAGGCTGAGGCAGGAGGATTGCAAGTTTGAAGCCAGCCTGGACAATGCAGCAAGACCCTGTCTCAAAATAAAAAGACTGTGGGTGTAGCTCAGTGGGAAAAAAAAATCAAATGTAGAAATCTCGGGCCCCAGACCTCTTCCATCAGAACCTGCATTTTAGCAACTGCGGCAGGTGTGCACGGAGAGGCTGGCTTCAGACAACGGCAAGACAGACTGAAGTTCATCAGTGCCTCCACTTCCAAAGTCCCACCTGCTTATTACAAACAGTTAGGAAACTACTGAGCAGTGAAAAACACAAACACCAAAAGTTACCATTGATATATTTCCTTCTGGTCTTTTTAAAAAATATTTAGCTAAAATTTATATATTATAAAATTCACCTTTTCGTTTATTTATCTTTTGGTTCATGAGAAACCCATGTGGTAGGTGTGCAGCAGCTCCTCTGTGGTTTGGGTATGCATTTCCCAGGTGACAGATGAGGGTGAGCATCTTCTCACTCCTTACTGGACACGTGATATCTTCACTGCAGGAATGTCTATCCAAGGCTTTTGCTCATTTTAGAATTTATGCTCTTATATGTATGCTTATTTACTTATTGCAGTACTGAGGACTGAACCCAGGGCCTGCACATGTGAGGCATACGCTACCACTGAGCCACATCCCCAGTCGTTTTTTTGGAGACAGGGTCTGTCCAAGTTTCCCAGGCTGGCCTGGAGCTTGTGATCCTTTTGCCTCAGTCTCCTAGTAGCTGGGATTATAGGTGAGCCTCATGATGCCTGGATTAATTTTTATTATTTTTTAAAAACCCGAAACACAGGGCTGGAGTGGTGGCTCAGCAGTTTTGGCGCTTGCCTGGCATGTGTGAGAATGGGGATTCGAACCCCAGCACCAAACGCGGATTCGAACCCCAGCATCACGTACAAAATGAAGTGTCAGAGGAAACAACACCGCATGAAAAACTAAAATTGATTCTGTCTGACCCTCGCTCACTGTCCCTCTCTTAAATAAAATAAAAACCACGAAACAGAACACACACAATTTACAATGTGCTTAGGTCGTGGAGCAAGCATTAGCCTCCTGCCCATTAGACTGTGTTAACTCTTGTCTTGAGATGGTCTCGCTATGTTGCCCAAGCTGTTCTGAAACTCCTTAGCCCAAGCATCCTGCCCTACCGGTGAGCTACATCCCTAGCCCTTTTTATTTTATTTTTGGTCCTGGTGATTGAACATAGGGCCACTTGACCACTGAGCTACAGCCTCCGCCCTTTTTATTATTTTATTTCAAGATGGTCTCACTAACTCAGGCTGGCTTGGAACTTGGGATCTTCCTGCCTCAGCAGCTGGAGTTGCTGGGATTACAGGTGTGTGCCACCGTGCCCGGCTCTCTTTATCTTCTCAAGGATGTTCTCTGATGCATTTTGACCTTGCCAAGCCCAAGGTCATGAAGGTTTACCCTTGTGTTTTCCCTTTTTTTTTAACCCTTGCGTTTTCTTCTCTAAGAATTTTATAGCTGTAGCACTTACACTTAGATATTTGAATAATCTAGAATTCATTTTTGTTCACCATGTGTGGCTGGTGCAGTTTCCTTCTGCACGTGTGCATCTAGTTGTCTCTGCCTAGTTATTGAATATTCTTTCTTCATTTCGTGGTCTTGCCACCATTGTTGAAAGCGAGCCTGGCTCAGCCTCGCTCTCCTGTAATCCCAGCGACATGCAAGGCTGATGCAGGAGGATTCCGAGTCCAAAGCCAGCCTCAGCAGTTCAGCAAGGCTTTAAGTGGCTTAGCGAGGTCCTGTCTCAAAATAAACTGTAAAGGGGCTGGAGTGGTGGCTCAATGGTTATGGTGCTTGCCTGGCATGTGCAAGTACTCGAGTTCAAACCCCAGCACCACACGCACAACAAAGTCTAGGAGCAACGAAAGCCACTTGAAAAACTAAATAAAATTGATTCTCTCTCTTTAAATAAATAAATAAAATAAACTGTAAAAAAAAAAAAAGGGGGGGGAGTTGGGGATGTGGCCCAGTGGATAAGCCACTAGGTTCAGTCCCCAGTATCTCCCCCGAAAAAAGAAAATGAACTGGTGATAGATGCGTGGGTCTACTTCTAGACTGTCATTGTGTTCCACAGATCTGTATGTCTGTCCTTATGCCAGTACCACACAGCTTTGATTATGTAGCCGTGGAAAAAATACGAAACTGACATGTGTGAGTTCTCCAAAATTGTTTCTTTTTGCTCACAATTGTTTGGCCTATTCAGGGTCCCTCAGCTCAGTGGCAGAATGCTTACCTAGCATGTGCAAGGCCCTGGGTTCCATCCTTATTACTACAAAAAAAAAAAAAAAAGATTGTTTTGGCTCTTCAGGGTCCCTTAAAAAAATCTGTATGAATTTTAGGATCACCTTGCTCCTTTTTTGCACAAAAAAGTGGTTGGAATGTTCACTTACAAAATACTCAGAGGAGGGGCGAGGCATGTAGCTCAGTAGTAGATCACTTGGCATATTTGAGACCCTAGCTTGCATCCGCAATAACACACGCACACGCACACGCACACATGCACACACAATCAGAGGCAGGCACAGTGGTGCACACTTTGTAACCCCAGCAACTCAAAACGCTGAGGCAAGAGGATTGCTAGGTAGAGGGCAGTCCCTGCAATTCAGCAAGACCTGTATCAAAACTAAAAGTAACTTAGTGGTGCACCCCCTGAGTTTAATCCCCAGCATTGCAAAAAAAAAAAAATCAGTTATATTTCTATACGCGAGCAATGAACAATCTGAGAATGAAATTAAGAATACAGATCCATTGGGACTAAGAATGTGGCTTAGTACAGCACTCATGTGACATGTATGAGGCCCTGAAGCCCTAGGTTCAGTCCTCAAAACAACAACAACAAACCAAAAGAAAGAAAGAAAGAAAAAAAATTATAATAGTATCAAAAAGAACAAAATACTTACAAATATTTTACATTGACTTTGCAGATCCCTTTACTATCTATTATGATTGGGACCTAAAATGCCCCCAAAGTTCAGTGTTAAAGGGTTGGTTCCAGCTGATGGCTCTACTGGGAGCGGGTGGAGGAAGCGGATCATGGGAGGTGTGCCCTTTGAAGAAGACATTAGGACCTGGCCCTTCTTTTCTCTCTCCCCCCACCTGCTCCCAGCCATCGTATTCCACCTTATCACAGGCCCAGGAAAATGGAGCAAAATGACTCTAAAACCGTGAGTGAAAAGAAATCTTTCTTCCTTAAGTTGATTTTCCTCAGGTATTTTGTCACAGCAAGGGAAAGCTGACATATGCCCATATAATCCCAGTGGCTCAGGAGGCTGAGGCAGGAGGATTGCAAGTTCATAGCCAGCCTCAGCAACTTAGTGAGACCCTGACTCAAAATAAAAATAAAAAGTGCTGGGATTGTACTTCAGTGGTTAAGTGTCCATGGATTTAATCCCTGGTTACACACAGAAAGAAAGAAAGAAAGAAAGAAAGAAAGAAAGAAAGAAAGAAAGAAAGAAGAAAAAAGAATGTGTTATTTAAATATATTTGTTATTTTTTTCAATTTTCCTTCTGTTATTTACTTTTAATTTTATTCTACTGTGTAAAGAAGATACTTCATATGACTTCAATCTTTTTCAATTTATTGAAATTTATTTTTTGCTCTGACATATGGTCTATCCTGGGGAATATTCTATGTGTCTGTAAGAATGTTTGCAAGTTCAAAACCAGCCTCAGCAACTTAGTGAGACTCTAAGCAACTTGGTGAGACCCTGTTTCAAATTAAAAAATAAAAAAGGACTCTTCATGTTACTCAGTCATTAAGCATCCCTGGGCTGAATCCCCAGTACCCTTTCCCCCAAATAGAAATGCTTATTCTGCCATTGTTGGGAAGAGTTCTGTCTAACCATTTTTTAGTGTTGGTCGAGTTTTATGTTTTCTTATTTTGTGTGTAGTTGTTAGTTTCTCCATCCCTTTATTGAAAGTGGGATATTGAAGTCTCCAGCGATTCTTGTCGGCCCATTTTTCTCTTGGATTCTGTATACTGTTTCTTTATTTGTTTTTGGCAGTTCCAGGGATGGAACCCCTGCATGTGTTAGGGAAGTGCTGTACTACTGAGCTACACTCCCAGCCCTGATCTAACCATTTTTGCTTCAAGTATTTTGAGAGCTGTGTTATTATTTGCATATATGTTTACGATTGTTATATCTTCTTTGTGGACTGAATCATTTATCATTATATAATGTCTCTCTTTGATCCTTGTAAAGATCATAGCCTTAAAGTTTATTTTTTCCTATATTAGTAGACCCACTCTAGCTTCTCTTGGTTAGTTTCCATGAAATATCTTCTCCTTCATTTTGTTTTTGATCTACGTGTGTCCTTTGATCTAAAGGGGGTTCTTGTAGACAGCATATAGTGCAATCATGTTTTTAAAACATCAATTCTGGGCCAAGTGTGGTGTGCACACACCTGTATTCCCAGCACTTTGGGAGGCTGAGGCAGGAGGATCACAACTTCAAGGCCAGCCTGGGCAACATAGACCTTCAGTAGTAACATGAAAGATCCTGTCTCAAAATAAAATATAAAAAGGACTTGGAATTTAGTTTATTGTCTCTGGGTTCAATCCCTGGTACCAAAAATAAACAAATGAACCATCAGTCCTTTAAAAAAAAGAGAGAGAGAGAGAGAGGACAGTGTGAAAGAGAGAGAGAGAGAATCAATTTTGTTTAGTTTGTCATGTGGCCCTCGTTGCTCCAACGCTTAGTTGTGTACATTGTGCTGGGGTTTGAACTCACGTACTCACGTGTGCTGGGCAAACGCTGTAACAGCCAAGCCACCACTGCTCCAGCCATAACCTTTTCATGGGACAATTTAATCCATTTATATTTACTGTAATAAGACTTACTCCCACGTTGCTATTTGTTTTCTATGTGTATATATTTTGTTGTTGTTGTTCTAAATTTCTCCGTTACTGCTTTGTTTTGTGTTAGACATTTTCTAGTGTATCATTTTCTTTCCAGTTCTGGGGGTGGGGCCCAGGGCTCACACGCTAGGCAAGCACTCCATCACCATGCTGCAGCCCCAGGCCTCGTTTTTGTTTGTTTTACTGGAATATTTTAGTTATTTCTTTAGTGGTTGTCCTGGGGATTACCATTAACATTTTTTTTCTTGTAGTACTTGGGATTGAACCCAGGTACTTTACCACTGAGCCATTTTTTTTTATTTTGAGACAGTCTTCCTGAGTTGTCAAGGCTGATCTTAGACCTGTGACCCTCATACTCCTGAGTCACTGGGACTATAGCAGTGTGCCACTACGTCCAGTCATCTTTTTCTTTTCTTGGTACTGGGTTTGAATCCAGAGGTGCTTTACCACTGTGCTACACCTCCATCCCTTTCTTAAAAATTATTATCTTGAAAACAGGATCTTACTAAGTTGCTGAGGCTGGACTCAAACTTGCAATCCTCCTGCCTCAGCCTCTTGAGTCCCTGGGGTTCCAGGAATGTGCCACCATACCCAGCAAACCTTCTTAATTTTTAATAATCTAGTTTTAATTAATAACAACTTAGTTTCAATAATATACAAAACCTTTGTACTCCTCTAGCTTCATTCCCCAAGCCTTATGTTCTTATTCCCACAAAGTACATCTTTATATGTTATATGTTCATCAGCATAGTTTATGGTTATTACAGTTGCCTTTTAAATTATATAGGGAGAAAGGGGAAGTGGAAAAATCACAAATATATTAAAACTGAGTTTTATAGTCAGCGTTCTGTCACTATAACAAAATACCTGAGTATTGAACCTATAACAAGAAAATGTTTGTCTGGGCTCATGGTTTCAGGAGTTTCAGTCCCTGGGGGACCTATGGTGAGGCAGCACTTAATGAAGCATCTCACATCTTAACAGTTGGGAGATAAAGGCAGGGAGGAATGGGCCCGATTCCCAATCTCTGCTATAAGGGCACATCCCCAGTGGCTTAACTTCCTTCCAGTGGCTCCCACTAACCCCCACTTTTAAAGGTTTCACCATCTACCACAGGCTGGGGACCAAGTCTTTAGCACATCTGCCTTTGGGGGACATTCCAGATCCAAATTATAGAGTGATGTATATTTAACCTATTCATTATTTCTTCATATGGTTTCAAGTTACCGTCATGACCTTTAAAATCAACCTGAGAATTCACTTTAGCATTTCTTGGGGGGCAGGTCTGTTAGTGACAAATTCTCCCACCTTTTATTTACCTGAGGATATCTTGATGGCTCTTTATTTCTAAAGGATAGCTTTGCCAGGTATGGAAATCTTTTTTGGTGGGGGAATACAAGAGATTGAACCCAGGGGTGCTCAACCAATGAGCCACCCCCCAGCCCATTTTTTATTTTTTATTTTGAGACAGGGTCTTACTAAGTTAGTTAGGTCCTCACTAAGTTGCTGAGGCTGGTCTCCAACTTGCAATCCTCCTATCTCAGCCTCCCGGAGTCACTAACATTACAGGCATGATCCCTCAAACCAGCTTGACTTTATTTTCAGTAGTTTGCTGATCTTGGTGTTAATCTTTGTTTATTCTACCTGGGGTTCACTGGGCTTTTGAATGGATAGATACACTGTCTTACATCAAATTTTAGAACTTTTTGACCATTATTTCTTCAAATATTCTGTCTACACCTTCTTATCCCACCTCTCCTTTTGGAACTTCCATTAAGCATGGCTTATTAGGCTTAATTGTGTCCCACATGCCTGTTAAGCTCTGTTCACGTTTCTTCATTTTTTTTTTAATCTTTCTGTTCCCTTAGGCTGATTACTTTCAATTGCTATCTTCAAGCCTGTCATGTACTGATTCTTTCTTCTGCCTGCTCAAATCTTCTACTGAACTTTTTTTTTCTTTTTTGGAGAGAGAGAGAGAGAGCAAATCGATTTTCTTTTTCATCTGGGTTTGTATTTCCTCCACCTAGTTGTGTATGTGGTGCTGGGAATCGAACCCAGGTCCTTGTGCATGCCAGGCAAGTGTTCTGCGCGGAGCCACCTCTCCAGCACTCCCCCGGCCCAGCGTGCCTTTTTTTTCTTGAGATAAAAGAAAAAGGAGGTTTATGGATTTGCTAGCAAAGGAGTCTCCGGTTCCAGAGGCCAGGATTCTCCCCATCTGAGGGTGTTAAAGGCTGCATTCTGTGCTCTCAGTTGGAGCTGTAATTCACTTGTTAATTTGGTAGGCATTTCTGAGATCTCCCAGTGCAATCCCCTTGTCTGAGAATTACTTCGTTCCTGTGGTGGGTGTGTGTGCTCAAGGACCCATAGCTCTGCCTAGGAGGGAGAAGAAAGTTCTGCTGAGCTTCTTCTGGTGGATTTTTCACTTTGGTTACTGTACTGTTCAACTCCAGAATTATGATTTATTTTCTTTTCATGATTTCTGTTTATTGTTATTCTCTATTTGGTGAGATATAGTTACTATGGTTCCTTTAAATATTTGCATGTGGATTTTTTTCGGTGTTTGAATATATTTTAAATAGTTGGTTTAGAGTCTTTGTCTATGAAATCCAGTATCTATGGATTCCATATCCAACATCTATATCTGGGGATATCTCTATTTTTTTTCCTATGCATAAACCATAATTTCTTCTTTGAATTACCTCATAAATGTTGCTCTGAATTGGACTTTTTTTTCCCAGGACTGGGGATTGAACCCAGGAGTGCTTTATCATTACACCACATCACCAGCCCTTTTTATATCTTATTTTGAGACAGGCTCTTGCTAAGTTGCTTAGGCTGGCCTTGAACATGTGATCCTCCACCTTGGCCTCCTAAGTAGCTGGGATCACAGGTGTGATTACATTAAACTGGCATTTTGAACATCATGATATAGCCACTCTGGAAAGTCAGATTCCTCACCAACCCAGGTTTTTGTCATTGGGATTATGGTAGTTGTTTCATTAGTGACTTTTATGAACTAATTTTGTAAGTCTGTAGTTTTGTTGTGTGACCACAAAAGTCCATGTTTTGTTAGCATAGTGAATTGACAGATTTTTTTAAATGCTGGAACCACAGCAGTTCCTGCAGATGGGCTCTGCATGTGTGTCGAAACGCACCTTCAGGGGGCTGGAGCTGCGGCTCAGCGGTTAGGGCGCTTGCCCGGCATGCACAAGCATGTGAGTTCAAACCCCAGCACCCACGTACGCAATTAAATGTCAGAGCAATGAAAGCCACATGAAAAACTACATAAAATCTCCCCCCCCCCTCCACTGTCCCTCGCTGTTAAAACAAAACAAGATAAAACTGTAGCAGGCATTTCCAGTTCCATCTTGTTCTCTCTCTGCTTGCACAGAGCGGGAAGATCAGCTAGAGTTTGGAGCACCCGCCCTTCTCAGTCCTCCTCTCCGAACCCGGCCCCGGAGAACCAAGCGCACTTCTATTCCCAGGACGATGTGGGAGCTTTTTAAAGCCCTGTAAGCTGCGAAAGTTCCCAGCTCTGCCATTTCCACTAACACCTGCTCTTTTATTGATTGACTGATTTCACCGTTCTGGGGTTTGAACCAGGGCCTCACACATGCTAGGCCAGTGCTCTGCCACCAAGCGACATCCCCAGCCCTCGTCCTTTATTTATTTATTTATTTATTATTTATTTTAAAGCGAAAGGGACAGTGAGAGAGAGAGAGAGAGACAGAGAGAATCAATTTTTATTGAGTTTTTCACATGGCTTTCATTGCTCAAACACTTATTTGTGTATGTGATTGCTGGGGTTTGAACCCATGTCCTCGTGCATGCCAGGCGAGTGTCATAACTGCTGAGCCACCACTCCAGCCCCGGTCCTTTATTTTTAAATAGAAAATTTTACATAAAAATAATAATTCTCAGCATGTAAAATTTTGATTTTTTATTTGATTAATTATTGTAAGACTGCGTTTGCTCGTATTAGTCTTCATAAATGCACATTTTGCCATTCATTATTTCAGCAGTCACTTGTTGGGACTCTTTTACCTCCTGGTCACTCCTCCAGTCACTGAGCATACTGAAGTGAGCGTACAAGGCCCTGATCTTATGGACCCTACATCCTAGAAGGGAAAGAAAGACATAAAAAACGAGAAAAGTTGTGTATGATCATGATATAGTTTTCTAGCTCATCATTTTTACTCAAAATTGTGTCCCTAAGATTCATGTGTATTTTATGTAGCCATAGCTAACTCACTTTTGCCATTGTATAATATTCCATCACATGAACATGGTGGGAAATGTCCCCCCCAAAGACATCAGGTTCCAGTCTTTAAAACCTGTTAATGTTTTTTTATATAAGACCTTTGCCGATCTAATTAATATTAATCTTTTTGGGGTTTTTTTTTTGTTGTTGTTGTTTTGTTTTTTTTGGTATTGGGGTTTGGACCCAGAGGTGCTTAACCACGGAGCCACATCCCCAGCCCTTTTTATTTTTTATTTTGCTTAAGGATCTCACTAAATTGCTGAGGCTGGCTTTGAACTTGTGAATCTCCTGTCTTAGCTTACCGAGCCACTAGATTACAGATGTGTGTCACCACACCCCACTAAATTACAAATCTTGAGATGGGGAGATTATCCTGGATCATTAGGATGGGCTCTAAATTCAGTCACATGTGTCTTTATATGAGGGAGGCAAAGAGATTGGAGATAGCAAAGAAAAGGCAACGTGAATTCACGGAAGACTGATGTCACCAAGAGCCAGGAACAGTGACACGAGTCAGAAGAAGCAAGGAGACTTTCTTCCCGTGAGCCTCCAAAGGGAGCACTGACCTACCAACATCTTCAGCCCAGTGCTATTATTGGTTTTAGACTTTAGCCTTCAGAGTGGCGGGGAAATAAATTTCCATTGCTTAAAGCCACCTAATTTGTGCTCACATGTTACAATTACCCTAGGAAATTAATGTAGGTTTATTTTGGAACCAAGAGTGGGGTACCTAGAAGTGTGGGAGTAAGCTTTGGGTAATGGGTAAAGGCTGGAATTTATTTTTATTTTATTATTTTGCACTAGGGATTGAATGTAGGGGTGCTTAACCACTGAGCCACATTCCCAGCTCTTTTATTTTAAATTTTGAGACAGGTCTCACTAAATTGCTTAGGGCCTCACTAAGCTGCTGAGGCTGGCTTTGAGCTTGCAATCCTCCTGCCTCAGCCTCCTGAGTTGCTGGGATTCCGGGTGTGCGCCATCATGCCTGGTGAGGCTGGAAGAGTTTCGAGACGCATGGCAGAAGAAACCTGTTGGTAGAAATCCGAATGCTTAAGACTGCTAGTGGGGACTCTGAACAAAGTGAGGACAGTGTAACTGGAGAGGAGAGCCGGTTACATAGCCTCAGGAAGTCTAGTTGCACCGCATCCTGTGATTGTGTGGAAAGCAGAATTTGTAAGCGATAGGCTTGAATATTTAGCCAAAGTGATTTGCAAGCAGAAGTTGTGGGTGCAGGCTGGTTTCTTTTAGTTGAGTGCAGGAAAACGTGAGTGGTAGAAAATACATTCAAGAAGAAATTCAAGCAAACGAGAACCAGCACTTGATGATTTTGAAAATTCTCTAATTATCTGGATTGCAAAAGATGCTAAATTTAGATGATTCATTGTTAGGGAAGTGTGCACCACAGAGCAGGCCATTGGTATGACTGGACAGCCTTTTGCTACTGTTGAGGGTGTTAGGTGTGTGACTCACAGATAGACTCAGCCATGTTAGCCCAACCCAGGAACAGAGAGCAGATTTTCCAGGAAAGATCTGTGAAGGATCCTTTGCTCTCATGATGCAGATCCCTGTGGGGCACACAACAGGAGAACCACAAGATTTTTTTAAAATGTTATACCAGCAGAAATGCTGAGAGAAAAACAGACAACATGAAATGAAAGAAGGTTGTTGGACTCCAAAAATTCTACAAGCTGGAAATGGGCTTATAGAACTGCTCAGCTTCAAACATGCGCTCCTCTATAAGAAAAGGAAAAATGAGCATGCCTATAATCCAAGCTACTTGGGAGGCTGAGGCTGAAGGATTACAAGTTCGAGGCCAACCTCAACAATTCAGCAATTTGTCCTCTTGAATTAGCCAAAGGGAGGAACTTCTAGGCCCAGGGGCCAGAGCCACAGGTGTAAAGGCTGAAACTGGGTCACAAAGGATTAGTCTCCTTGAAGCCTGATGGAATTTGCCCTGTTGGATTTTGGAATTGCCTGGAACCCATGCCTCCTTTCTCTCTCTCTTTTGGAATGGGGATATCTATAACTGTTATACTATGCCAATCCAATATTGTATTTTGGGAAGATACCTTATTTTTCAGGTTTCACAATTCCAGAGATAAAGAGGGATTTTTCACCAGAATGGATTATACCAGTCTGTCCCATTCCTCATTTAGATGACAAAATTTGGGGCTGAGTTGATTATATTTAGGTAAGATTTTTAGACTTGAGTTTTTTTATTTTTTATTTAGATCTTGGTATTATCTTTGGTTTTCAATAGTTTGCTTATTGAAGTCCATAGTCAAGATGCAAGCAGATTCAGTGTCTGGTGAGAGCTTTCTCTCTGCTTCCAAGATGGCGCCTTCTGGGAGCATCTTCATATGGAGAAGGGACATGGACTGAAGGGCAAACAGGGCTAGGGGCTTCTTTCAAGTTTGTTCCTAAGGCCACTAATCCCATTGAAGAGGGCTCCACCTCATGTCTTAATGACTCCCTGAAGGCCCCACCTCTTAATACTATTGCATTGGCAATTAAGTTTCAACATGGGAATCAGGGACACCTTTAGACCACAGCATCACCCTTCAGTGTTTTCAAGAAAAGAGCATGTTAGAGTTTCATTTTGAAGCCTTGAATATATAAAAAGTCTTTCTTTCCTGCTCATACTTGAATGACACTTGGGTTGTCATGGAATTCCAGGGTGGAGACACTTTCCTTCAGAATTTTGGAGGAATGTTTTCTCCTCTCCCTTCTAGTGTTGTGAAGTCAGAGCCACCGGATTCCAGACACCTTGTTCCGACTTCTTCCATGTTTACACGGGCTTGTAACATCTACTTTTTCCAGTTTTCTCAAGTTCTACACAAGGTGGGTGGGTTTTTTTTTTTTTTTTTTTTTTTTTTTTTTTTTTTTTTTTTTTTTTTTTTTTTTTTTTTTTTTTTTTTTTTTTTTTTTTTTTTTTTTTTTTTTTTTTTTTTTTTAGTTTGAAAGCTCGTATATGTCAGTCCTTGGAAATGATTGTGAGATTATTTATTTGGTCTCTGTTTCCTTCATTGACTTCTGTTCTCTCTTGTCATTTAGATATTAACCCTTCTAAACTGGTCCTCTTAATTTTCTTTTTTCTTGTACCAGGGATTGAACCCAGGGGCACTTAACCTCTGAATCACATTTATTTTTATTTTGAAAGAGGGTCTCTCTAAATTGCCGAAGCTGGCTTTGCACTCGCGATCCTCCCGTCTCAGCCTCCGGAGTTGCTGGGTTTACAGATATGCACCATCCTGCCTGGTTGGTCCACGAACTTTCTGATCTTTTCTGTATTTTCTGGTTTTTGTCTTTTTGTTTGTTTTTTAGATAGTCTATCACCTTTGCCTGAAAACCCCTTCTTCAGAGGTTTTCATTTCTGCCATGACTTTTAAAAATATATATTAATGTCAAGAGTACTTTTTGTTCTCTGAATACTTACTGTCTTAGAGTCCAGTTTTATTTCATGAATGCAACATGTTAATTTCTCCCTCTGAGGGACAAAAGCTAGCTCTCCCTCCTCCCCTCTCCCTCCTGCCTTTTCCTCCTCACGCGGAGCCTGTGTTTCCTGCGAGATGCTTTTCTGTGCTTACTGGGTTTGGTTCCCTTCGTGTTAGAGGCTGGCTTATAATGGTTGCCTGCTCATTATTAAGAATGGGAGTTTAGTTTAGTGTGATGGTGTACACTGTGATCCCAGCTACTCAGGAGGCTGAGGCTTGGAGGATCCCAAGTTCAAAGCCAAGTTGGGCAACACAGCAAGATCCCCATCTAAAAAAAAAAAAAGGCAGGATTGCTCTTAGCGATTGACAGACACTCCTAAGCACGTCAGCTTGGAGCTTCACCGTGTGATGCTCCTGGCTGGATATTTGCTGGGTAATACTAATCTTAAGTCATCTTTCCTGGGCTGGCCAGAGACCCAAAGAGGGATATCTGGAGGGTAAAGATCTGCCACCATTCTGGCCACCAAGTAAAAGAAGAGGGTTGGGGGGGGGGTCCTCAGATTCTAGCAAGTATTCAATTGCTTAATCCCCTATCAGCTATTGGCCCAAAGACTCTCAG
Organism: Aplodontia rufa; assembly: GCA_004027875.1. Classification (NCBI taxonomy): domain Eukaryota; kingdom Metazoa; phylum Chordata; class Mammalia; order Rodentia; family Aplodontiidae; genus Aplodontia; species Aplodontia rufa. Next base: position 76,962 of record PVKS010003749.1, on the reverse strand, counting down.
CCTTGCCATCTCCAGAGAAAAATTCCCAGTCTTATGCCAAACAGTTACCCAGCGGCATGAAGTAGGGACCACCTGGGGACCTCATTCTCAATTAACTTTGGACTAGTACTCCATATTTTAGCCTTTCTTACTCACACCAGAGGCTTCTGTTGCTACCAGCTCTGATTTTTTTTTTTTTTTTTTTTTTTGGTACCAGGTAGTGAACCACCCAGGGGCGCTTAACTGCTGAGCCACATCTCCAGCGCTTTTTATTTTTTATTTTGAGACAGGGTCATGCTAAGCTGCTTAGGGCCTCATTAGGTTGCTGAGGCTGGCTTTGAACTTGCAATCCTCCTGCCTCCTGAGCCACTGGGATTACAGGCATGTGCTACTGTGCCCAACCCAGTCCAGCTCTGATATTTTGCTTCCTAGGTCTGTTTGTTCATAGGAGAGACTCATTGGTATTCATAATATAATGGTAGATTTATCTAATTTCTCCCTGTAGCTCTAAAGACTTTTGCTTTAAATATTTTTAGGCACAAATGAATTAAGAACTATAATATCTTTTGTTGAATTTAACTTTTCTTTCTTAACATTGTCATCATTTTCTTTATTAGTATTGTATAGTGACCATCTCTGCTCCTAAAAATATTTTTGTCTTAAAGTTCGGCTATTGAAATAGGTATTCCACCTTTCTCTTGTTCTGTATTTTTCTGGTAACTTGTTTCAATCTCCTTTCTATACCTTATTCTTTTTTTTTTTTTTTTTAGTTTTTTTTTGTTTTTTTTTTTAAAGAGAGAAAGACAGCGAGAGAGAGAGAGAGAGAGAATCAATTTTTATTGAGCTTTTCACATGGCTTTCGTTGCTCTGACACTTAGTTGTGTACGTGGGTGCTGGGGTTTGAACCCGTGTACTTGCACATGCCGGGCAAGTGCCATAACCACTGAGCCACCGCTCCAGCTCCTACACCTTATTCTTAAGTGTGTCAGAAATGTCTTTGTTTTTTCTTTTGCCAGACACAGTGGTGCATGCTTGTAATCCCAGCTATTAAGGAGGCTGAGGCAGGAAGATCGCAAGTTCTAGACCAGACTGGTCAACTTAGTGCGACCCTACCTCAAAGTAAACATTTAAAAAGATCTGGGGTGTCTCAGTGGCAGAGCACAGGTGAGAGGTCTTGGATTCAGTTTCTGATACGGCAAAAGAAACTTTTTTAGCATTTCTAACTACACAGCTTAGTGGCATTAAGTACATTCACACTATTGAACAATCATCATCCAGTTCCAGAGACTTTGTCTTCCAGACTGAAACTTTGTACCCATTAAGCCAACATTGTATCCCCCTTCTCTATTTCCTGTTAGATTTCATGGGACCTCGGGAGTCTACGCTTTGTGTCTCTTTTAAACTTGTTTTTCGTATTTTCCACCTCTGTGTGTGCTGTTTGTGCAGCGTTCCGATTGCTGCGATGTATCTTCCAGGGTTCTAACTCTCTCTCCAGCTGTGTCTATCTGCTATCTAAGCCCTTGTTTTGGAGGTATGTATATATATATCCATTTGGTCATTTTAAAAAATCTGCTTGGCTCTCCTTGACGATGCTATCGTGCGTTCATCTTAGATTCGTACATAACCTTCCTGTGTTGTGTATAGGGCTGCAGTGTCTGGGGTCCTCCAGCACCTAGAGCTGCTATGTTGCTTCTCACTCATGTGGCTATCACCTGTAGGTGCTAGTGAACTCGACTGGGAGCTTATTGCCTAATATTTAACCAATGGAAATCCTTCATACAGAACTTAGACACATCTGCTTCTATCCGGAGCCAGGGGACGCCACCAACATGGAATGCTCCCATTTTAATTGGAAGTCCTCGCTTGAAGGAGTTGCCCAGGATTCAGCCCCCAACCTTCCTCTTCAAGTTGCCAGCTTTTTCCTCACTCTCCTTTGAAAGGAAGGAAGCAGCTTTTGGAGATCTTGGTGGACAGCGCAGACTCACAGGCCCTTCTTTCCCTCGGATATTCAGAGTGTGTGCGTGCAGGGGTCTCGCTCTGTGGCCCAGGCTGGCCTCTAACTTCTGGGCTCAGGTGATCCTCCTGCCTTCGCCCCAGGGGAGCTGGGACAACAGACAAATCCACCACGCCTGGCTTAGGTAGGATATACTTCTGTGGCAGAAAGATTCCCCGTTGCTCCAAGTCCACCACAACACAAGGACTAGAAATTCTCCACCTACACCTATCCATTGGGGCCATCTTTATGACATATACATCTACTCATATCCCACTCCTGTTTAAATCTTTCAATAACTTGCCTTTGCCTGTAAGTGCAGAGCTCTCAGCATCCACAGCCCCCCAGGATCTGGTCCCTGATTCTCATGCCAGCCTCAGTTCCACTCCCAAACCCAGAGCACCCTGTACTCTCCCCCACCCTGTTCCTGTCGCACTACATGAGTAGATGTCTGAATCTCCCTCCACACACGACAGCCTCTCAAATCGCAGCTTCACGAATGCGGAACCTCTGTCTTGATTACTAACACATCATCAGCACCTGGCACTGGGACCCATTAAATAATGGATGAAATAAATGAATGAACATCTTTATTGGGTTCCCAGTGTTTTTCTTATTGATTTTTTCGAGTTCTTTTACGTGAAAGAGGTTGACACTTGCTGAGAATATTTCCCTGGGTTATTTGCCTTTTAATTTTGATTGTTTTCCACAGGAGTGAGGAGGAGCATAAAGAACTTTTAAATTTTAATGCACATCGATATTGACTCATTTCTGTTGAGGTCTCTTTAAACACTTCCGAGTTTAAGGAAATCCCTTACTGGATACTGAATGTAAATGTCATTCCCTTCTTGTTTCTTTGCACATTGCTGCCAAAAGTGTTCTGATCATTTTTTCTCTCCTACTAAAAAATGTTTAACAGTCTCCTTAGAGCCTTTAGAATAAAGTCCAAATTCTTTTCTTTCTTTAAAGAGAGAGGGGGATAGTGAGAAAGAGAATCAATTTTATTTAGTTTTTTCATGTGGCTTTCATTCCTCTGACACTTTGTTGTGTACGTGGTGCTGGGGTACAAACCCGTGTTCTTACACATGCCAGGCAAGCTCAGTAACCACTGAGCCACTGTTCCAGCCTCCAAAGTCCAAATTCTTTAGCTTGGTCTCCAAGGCTCCAACCCTGAACCCAGGAGTGCTTTACCACTTAGTTATTTTTCCCAGTCCTTTTAATTTTTATTTTGACACAGGGTCTCACTAAGTTACTGAAGCTCTCACAAAGTTGCTGAGGCTGGCCTCCTGCCTCAGCCTCCCAAATTGCAGGGATTAGAAGCAAGCACCACTGTGCCACTCACCCCCAGTTTCTAAATAGATATTGGAATCTTGCTTATTCTTTAAGCCCTACTTTCTCTAAAAAGCTTTACTTACCCTTCCGTCTGAGAGGGTAAATGGTAGAGGGATAAGAAAGTAATCTTTTGAGTCAGACAAACCTGGATTAAAATCCAAGATCCTTTACTTTGATAGCTATTGGCCAAATCCTTTAATCTTTCCAGTCTGGGAACCCAGGGTCTCACGCATGCTAGGCAAGCAATCTACCACCAAGTTACATCCCTAGGCACCGCCTCCCTCCCCAATCTTTAAAAAGGGACCAGAAAGTTTTAAGGGGCCATATGGAGTGATTGCAAGGGTGAGCTGAGTGTGACGACCTAGGGAAAGATCCTAGGACAGTCCCTGCCAAATTCTGTCTTTTTGGAAGGGAGTGTCCAGCTCTGGGTCATATCTTCCCCCTGAGGGTTTGGTTCTCAAATTCCACTAGGTGTGTGAGCTTTCCTACTGGGAATCCAGTTCAGGCCTCCACGTGCCTTGATGGGTCTCCCATACTTACTTGGCCCAAAATTATCCCCTCCTTCCTTCTTCCTTTGAGCTCCAATGGCTTCTTTATTGAAGAGATTAAGTCTCCAAACGGGTGTGCCAACACTCCTGCCCCTTCCCATCAACACAAAATGATGGTAGGTCCAGGAAAATAAAGATAATCCTCCCAATGTTAACTTGGATAAACTGAGGCTCACACCAGCATCGTAGTGTAGGGTCTTTGCAGTTGGGGTAGGGATTTACTCAAGAGGCCCTGGGAGGCCTGGGCAGCTGGGTTGGGAAGCAGGGGGAGCTCTGGTCCCAGAGGAGATGGGCCAGGAATCCTGGCTCTCAGGACCTCTACCTGGTCCGTGGGGTGGAGGTGAGGCGGGGGCAATGCTGTGCTCTCTGCTCTCTGAGGCTGACAAGGAGCTCAGCTCAGTGTTGTGAGCCCAGAGCACCACTGGTGTTGAGGAAGAGCAAAGATGGGAGTCGCTGGCTGTGGTGTATCTCTGAGGTGGAGGGGAGGGTGGGGACTTCCTGGACAGCAAAAGGAGCAAGTTTGGCTTCGGGGAGGCCTGGCTTCCGCCCAGCTCTACAGGCAGCATGCTGCACCTGGGCAAGTGCCTGGTCCTGGGGATCCCAACTGTCCTATTTGTGAAATGGGGAAAGTTCCCAGTCTCAGGATCTTTGTGCTCTCAGTTTCCTGGGCCCTGCCCCTCCTTCAGCCCAGACTGTCCCCAGAGCCTGACTTCACCACACTGGCTGACCAAATTTGACAGCATGGCTGCCTCCGCCCTCGGCCCTGCCCTTCCCCAAGGCGCCCGGCCTGACTCCAGATCCGCACCCCAGCTAGGCTGGGACCTGGAAGCCTCCAGCACCCACCTTCGACCTCTCAGAGTCTCTTCCTCCACACGAGTCCTCTTCTCTCTCCCTCCCTCTTGAAATCCGAGCTGGGGATCTGGGGAGAGTTCTGGCTAGAACACATTCCATCCAGTTGTCCAAACACAGCACAGCTGGAGGAGGGAGGGGCGGCCAAAGGCCCAGGGAGCCCTTGGGCTGTTGTTTCCGTGGAGAAGGGGGAGTCCTCACTCAGAGCGCTGACCCTGGCTGCAAGGGGGGTCAGAGGACAGAGGAACCCCTGCCTCTGGCCCCACACATGCGGAGTCCTGGGCCTTGTCTAAGGCCACCCTGCCAAGGGCCCAGCCCTGCTGGGGAAGATCCTGCCCAGCCAGGTGTGCACAGTTGCCTCACGCCTGCCTGCCAGCCCTGAGGAGGCCAGGCAGCCAGTGGGCAGGCAGCAGGGCAGGCCCCTCGTGACCAGGCCCGACTCCCAGCAGGAGGCGGGCAGGCAGAATGCCCTGAGATCGGCTCCAGGAGGCAATGGCTTCTACCCTCAGGTTGGCCCAGGCCCAGCCGCCTCTCAGTGCCGACTCTTCGACTCATTGTCGGTGACCCTGGACGAGTCTCTGAGCCTGACTTTCCTCATCTGCAAGAGGGAGAGGGTCAGTCCTTTTCTGGCTCTGATTTTCCTAAGAAGTCACAGCTGAGGATGAGGTCCTCACAGCTCTCGTGCTGGCAGAGCTGTGCCCTCATGTCCAAAGGCAGTGTCCCTCTGTACAGTCCCTAGCAACCCTGACTCAGTTTCTCCACTGAGGGGCCAGCTAGGGCTTGGCAGGAGGGCCTAGCACTTTGCCCCCAGCCAGCCTGAACCCCTTCCCCTCTTTCTGTGTCGGGGTGATGGGAGATGCTCCCCCTCTCACACATCCTGTTTTCCATTAATAGTTTCCAGGTGAGGCCAAGGTTGCCGGGCAGAGGAAGGTGGGGGCACAGAGGATTTAACAGGGGACCAGTGAGAAGCAAAAACAGGAAGGGGGTGGGAGCAGGCCATGGAAAATTCACTCCAGGAAAGGGAGGCCAGCATCTGGTTTGCATTAGGCTGAGAGCCGGGAAGCCCAAAGCTGGGGAGATATTGTTATCCGCTGGGCGGAGCAGGGCAGCTGGGGGGAACTGAGCTCCTCTCAGAAGGACTCAGTCTGACAAGAAAGAGGAGGCAGGAAGAAGGAGAAGGGGAAAGGAAGTCCCGCTCCCAGGTGCTTCACAAAGCTTACTTTCTCTCAGTTCACAACTTCACAGGGGAAACGCTCCCTTTCCATCTTATGGATGATGGATCTGAGTCTCCAAGAGGTTAAGTGACTTGCCCAAGGTCACACTAGGCTCAGAATTCAGACAAACTGAGACAAGGTGACACATTCAAATCAACCCACGGGAGGGTCGAGGCTGGCCGTGTGCCAGGTAAGAGGGTGCTGAGAAGAATTGTTTTCCTTTTTTCTTGGATACTAGGGGTGCTTAACCACTGAGCCACATCCTCAGCCCCTCTTTATATATTTATTTTGAGACAGGGTCTCACTAAGTTGCTTAGGGCCTCTAAATTGCTGAGGCTGGCTTTGAACCTGCAATCCTCTTGCCACAGCCTCCCAAGTTGCCTGGATTACAGGCGTGAGCCACCATGCCCAGCTGAGAAGGATTCTGTGATGAAAGCAGGCCAGCCTCTGCCTCTAGGACTGTCAGACAGTTATGTGGGTCGTTTGGTGAGGGAGGAGGTACTGGGGATTGAACCCAGTGTTCCATAACCACTCAGCCACACCCCAGCCCCTTTTCCCTTTTTAAAAAAATTTTATCTTTGAGACAGGGTCTCACTAAATTACCCAGAGCCTTGCTAAGTTGCTGAGGCTGGCTTTGAACTTGGCAATCCTCCTGCCTCAGCCTCCCAAGGCACTGGAATTATAGGCATGCACCTTTGTGCCGGGCCCCGCCGGGCCCACGGGACATTCTTGATATAAAGCTGAGCAGCAAAGGAAGAAAGCAATCCACAGGGGAAGGATCCCTGGAGAAAGGGGTATGAACAAAGCATTTTTTCTTTTGAAAAAGGATGGGATGGGAGAAAAGTTGTAGATAGAGAGGGGATTGTGTAGGGTGAAGGCAGGTAGTTTAGGGTGCATCTGGGCAATGGCAGCTGGCCTGGTGTGCCTTAGAGGATGACAATCTACTGTGTAGTTGGGGAAACCGAGGCACAGAGAGGCTAAAGTACCTAAAGATTCATGGTCTAGAAGTGGGGTTGAACCCAGTCTGATTCCAGGCTTGCATTTCCAACTGAACTGTCCCTTGGTCACAGTGGTTAAGTATTAAAGGGATACTGAGGCTGGGGTAGTGGGGGCAAGGCCCGCCCAAGGCCACATAGCCAGCTATTAGCAGGACCAGGCGGGACAGGCTCTTTCCACTGTGCTGACCTAGAAGGAGAGGGAACAAGCAGGCCCATTTGTACCTGGTTGCAGCCTGGGCCTAGGCTTGGAGGGGAAGCTTCCCACCTCCCTCCAGGTGTCTCCCCTTCCCAGGCCCAGAGTCCGGGGGTGGGGGCAGGGCCCCTGAGGCTTCTGCTGCCCGCTGAGCCCGGGAGTTAATAATTACGGGTTTAAGGAGATAGAGGCCTGTCTGGGAGGCAACGCCCTCCCTCCCGGGTTGCTGCTCCTGAAGATAGCAAAGGTTAGTGTGAGGCTCAGCCCGGGGTGGGAGCAGACTCCGGCCACCCGCCTGCCTCAGTGTCCAGACTCCGGTCTGCCCCCACCCCAGTTATGGATGCGTCTGAGAAGCCCACTGGGTGCCCTGCCCGAGGGACCTGCCCAGTGTTCCTGGCCATGAGCTCCGGGACTGTCCACTATGCCCCGTCAGGCCTGTGCCCTGCGTTTGAGAAGAACTTGGGAAAAGAGCCCTGGGGCACAGACAGGTGAGCTAGGGACCTGGGACATGGAGTGGGGGATTTGCCACTGCAGACACGGGAGGGGCAGGGTGTCAGAAGCTGGGCTCTAGACAGGGTGCAGGCATGGACCTAGGAGCAATTTCAGGAGCTCCCTACAGGGTCATCTCCAGTGGGTTGCCCCGATTGTCTTGTTCAACTTGGTGGTTCTACAGACATAGAAATGGAAGCTCAGAGAGAGCAAGGCACTCATTCTGAGTCACACAGCCAAGGACACACCTAAGTCCAGAGTTGGGGGCTGGGTCACCCAGGCTTCTCATCTGCCCTCAGCCAAGACTGTGGTTAAGGCTGCCAGTCTGGGGATGGGAATGGCAGGGGTCATAAAGGAAGGAAGGTGAGGGCAGTGGCTTGTGGGCAGAAGACATGCTTTTATTTCTTCTTCCCTACCTGCTGGGCCAGGCACCTATTGGGCACTCAGTGACCCTCTGTGGCCTGACTGCATGAAGCTGCAGGGTCCAGTGAGCACTCTGGTTTGGGGGATGTTTTTTGGAAAAACTGATGCAAGCCGAATGGACCTCGCTACCCCAGGCTGTGTGACATCAGGCAGGTACCTTAACGTCTCTGAGTCCAACCCTTTTCAGTTGAGAAGCTGGCTTCCCTGGGCTGCTGGGAGGAGCAGTGAGGCCTGGGAGTCTAGCATAGCCTGGAAGCAAGAGATGGCAGGACATTTTTGGTTAGTAATTGGATGTCAATGTTCCCAGAGTGGTAACCACACTCTTGCCCTTTGAGGCCTCTCTCAAGGGCCTCCCAAGTCAATCGGCCCTCCCAGGCTGAAGACTCTTCTCTGGGTCTGTAATCTCTTCCATTCTTTATCTCCACTAGTCAGGGATCCCATACTTTATCTCCTGCCCAGACCTGAAAGGACTCGGAGGGCGAGCACCCTATTCCTGGCTCCTTCTGTGTCTTCTCCTCCTGCCCCTAAATAGTGAACAAAAATTTCAAAGTCATCCTGGGTAACAATTCAGGAAGACCCTACCTCAAAAAGGGCTGAAGAATGTGCTAGTTGATCACTTGCCTACCCTGAGCAAAGTCCTGGGTGCCATCCCCAGTACCTCAAAAAAGAAAAGAAAAGCGGGGGGGGGGGAGTGAACTGAAGGAGCAGGAAGACTGCAGTTGCTCAAGGCTTAGTTGGTGGATTCAAGTCAACAAACATATGTTGACATCCTCAGTGGACTGGGGTGGGTAGAGGAAAACAGGTCCAAGGGGCTGGGCCCTGCCCTCTGGAAGCCATAGTCCTGTAGAGTGAAGGCGTAGGATCCTGGGCTGAACGATTCTGGAAAGTTGGAAGGCATGCCATGGAGGGCTGTCCAGGTTGTACACCGTACAAGGTGTCACCCAAGGGAGGAGTGGGGCAAGGCCTGAAATTCAGGCTGGCCTCCACTTACCACATCCAGTAACTTTGGTGCCAGTGGTGCCCCCACCTGGGAGGATTCCATATTGGAACCTTAGGGAGGGTAGGAACTCTATCTGAGCACTTTTGCTCTATGGCCCTAGTCCCTGCATGACCCACAGATCATGCTTAGAAGGGGTGGCTGAATGAATGAGTGACTCAAATGTTTAAATCAAATGAAGACCTGTCAAACGCAAGCATGGGGCACTCAGGGGATGCAACTCAGCGGTAAAGAGCTGAGCTCAGGCCTGGGCCCCAGGGTCTGTGGGCCTGGAAAGGTAGCATATAGTTCTTGTGGCATCTGGAAGGGGAAAGTATTTCTCTCCAACCCCCAGCCCTCCTCCAGACCAGTTGATAGGAGTCCCAGGCACTGGCAGGAGAGAAGAGAGTTTGTACCCTCACTGAATCCAGTCCCAGACTGAAGTTCTGGCCAATGGGTCAGGGCCCAGGATGGGTGGGACTGAGGGACTGAGGGACAGTCAGATAGACTAGTGGCCAGGGACTCAGAGAAAGGTTTCCAGAGGATGTGGGACTGGACGGGCGCGTGTGGGGAATGTTGTTCTCCAGAGCACAGATGGTGGGCAAAGGCAGGGATGGGCAGGGAGTGTTCATTGACTGGAGAGTGGCAGGTTCCTGTTGGGAAGCCTGGGTGAGAGACTGGGCCAAAGACAGATACTCCAAAAAGAAAAGGGGCGGGGGAGAACAAAACAAGGAGCAGGAAGACAGTAGTCGCTCAGGGCTTAGTAGGTGGATTCAAGTCCACTCGAAGACGGGGGCATAATGTCACTCTGGGACAGACGCTGAGCAGAGAGCTCATGGAAGGAGCACGTGGCTGCAGGGCCTGGTGAGGGGGTTAGGGTGCTGTCTGCTGGCCTTGAGTGACAATCAGCGTGTGAACCTGAGAGCGAGACCCCTGAGCAGGGGCTGAGGATGACGGCAGAGAATCAGCTGGGTGAGGCTGGCCGCTGCTCCGAGCGCCTGATGACGGTGACTGGTGCTTTCCCACTCGGGCACTCGTCCGGAGCAGCGGAGCAGCGGGAGCGAGCCCCGCGAGTCGGGCAGGCGGAGGGGCGTGGCCGGGCACGTGTCCTGGAGCCACCCCTCGCCCACGTGACCCGCCCAGGGCAGAGGCGGGGCGGGCGCTGAGTCTTGGTCCCAGCTCGGAGCAGACCGACAGACTGGCTGCGGCCAGGACTGACAAGCGGGACAGTTTGCCAGCCCCGGGCGGAGTTGGCGGCTTTGTGCGGGCGGGGACGCTGCACGGGGTGGCGCGGGGAGGACGCAGCAGCGGCGGTGCGGGGAACCGACGCCCCGGCGCCTCGGCCGGGATGTGGAGCGGGTAGGTCCTCGCGCGCCGGGGTGGGCCGCAGTTGCCTTCTGGGGTGGGAGGATAGGGGGTCCCGCCGTGTCTGCACCCCACTCGTAGGTGCTCTGCGCCCCCAGCCCTGCCTGCAGCTGAAGACAGGCGAGGCAGACAGTCCTTGGGAGCGTTTGGGGGTCTCCGGCGGTGGGGAGAGTAAAGGGCGACCACACCAGCTCCTCCTAGCTCTCCAGGAGGGGGACTGGGAAGACGGGTGAGGATATGTGCTTGCCAGAGCAAATCTGGGGCACTCACTTAGAGGGGGGAACCCCCCTCTGCTCGCAGGATGAACTCTTGGAAAGCAGCTTGATTGAGAAAGAGGTGCTGGGTCTCCCAAGGTCGCCGGGCAAGTTGATGTTAGAACCTCTTGCTGGGGCTCCCCGAGGACCCGTGGATGGGTCTTCCAGCAGCCTGGAAGGGGCCAGCGCTGACTCTGGGTCCTGTTCAGACCGCTGGTTCTCAGGGGTGGTTCCAGGTCCTGGCCAATCTGATGGAGGCCCCCCAGCCCTGTGTGCACAGAAAGGTTGAGGTCTTTTCATGGAGTTGGGTGAACACTTCCTCTTTCCCTTGGCTGGAAAGATTAGGTCCTGGGGATGTATTTTTGTAAAGGACTGGGCCAGATGAGTGATCCCAGGACTGGACTCCTTCCCTGCTAAGGGAGTGGGGAAGTGTCTGGGGAGATGCGCTGGCTGGATCCATTGTCCTCCATGGCACCCAGTGGTGCTTGGGCTGAGATGCTGGGAGAATAGTGGGGTTTCTTCCCCAATGGTACCCAAGAGGAGGCCCCAGGTAGAGATGAGGTGCAGACCAGCTTGTGCCTCATGGAGCCAGAGTTTTGAAGCAGAGCCTGTTTGTTGGAATAATGCCCTGGGGGAAGGAGGCTTAGGGAGAAAGTGGCTCAGGGGGTTTGTGGTGTCTGGAGAGGTTAGCACAATCCTACCTGGGGATAAATGTGTCTGAACAGCAGCCTTATCTGGAGGAATTTTGTGACCCTTTGTGTTGGGTGGACTGAGCTGAAACACAGCCCCTGAATCACTGTGTGACTCGAAGGATATAGCCTCCCTTCTCGGGGCCTTGAGGGGAAATTAGGTTGTGGGGTGGCAGTGATCCCAGCCCTGAGAATGTCCTTCCTTGGAAGCACCCAGGCCAGGGCCACACAAGGCCCAGTAGTTGGATGCTCTATTTAGGGACAGAGCAGAAAAGGCTTTGTCTACCTTATTCCCAGGCCACTTGTGGGTGAACCCGGCTGCCAAACTGACCCCTCCACATGCAGACCCCAGTGTGATGCACTTCCTGTGCCGACCTCTGGATCCCCTGGGGGCTTAGCTGGATACAGACCACACAGTAGGGACTTCATAAATGCATTTGAAAAGCATGGGGGCAGAATGAGGAACTGAGCACCTAAGAGGTGCAGAGTTTGGGGGTCACCTTGAGCAGTGCATTTTTATGGACCCCTCATTTGGATGTGAAGGCAGAGATTAGGGGTCAAGGTGCCAATGCCCACGGGCCTGTTGTCCTAGAAGCTTACCTAGGTCCAAGCAGCAGAGATGGACTCTTCCCAGGGTCACACTTGCACAAGCTTTAAATGACTTGTACTTGTGATCTCCTAGCTCATGACAACTCTGGGAAGTGTATCCTGGGGACTGTTGATCCTGGAGTAGGAGCTGGGAAACCTTGTGAGGCCATCCGCGTGTCTGGAGCTTAGCTTCCACCACTGAGGTATCTCTTTTAGGTGACTATCAATGGCCGGGTCCCATGCTCAGCCCCTTTGTGGCCCTGGACTTAGGGCTGCTCTTTTAGGGTAGGCAGTAGTAGCTAGACTCTATAGGGGCTGGGAGAGCAGCGATCCTCTTCCTTGGGACTCCCAAGCATGGGCCTTGAACTCTGAACCCAGTGGCAGCTCCAGTCTGACTTTAAGGTGCTTCTCGCCCACCAGATTCTACAGTGCTGCGTCTCTCCCGACTGCATAGTTTCACATGTCCATGGTCTTAGGTGCCAAGGCTGCCCCAGTAAGGATGGCACCTTAAGTACTTCTACATTTTACTGTTGCTATCTCCTGGAAGCCACCATGATCTGCCTATCCTCCTCCCTTAATAGGTGTTGATATCTTTCCTGTGGATCCTTTATCAGCACATTGTGTGCAGGGCGTAGATTCTCACCAGAGTCCTGCTTATCCTAGACTTTCCAGCATCTGCACTGGGTTTGTGCTCAATAGGCCCTGGGAAGGAGTGAAGTTGGGGGGTGAGAGGGAGAAGGGTGTTTGTGAAGTTCTCCTGGAATCTGCCTTGCTCCGCATGTCCTGAACTTCTCTTCATACTGGGACCTGCTGCTGAGGGCATCCCTATAGGGCACCTGCTTCCCACTCTGGAAGTAGCCCTGGCCCACCCCCACCTGTCCCCTTGCCCCTCCTTGCCTTGAGCTGGTTGGATCCTGGCCCATCTCCAGGCTCTACCCTCAGGGAGACTAGATGTCCTCTTCTGTCCCAAGGGCCCCCCCCTCTTCTGTCCCCCTATCACCCCCTCGCCCAGGCTGGAGCTGTGGCTGCTTCCCCTTAGTTGGTGCCTCCCGACAGCTGGCACAGTCCTGCCTTTCCCCTTCAGCCACCCTCAGCATGTGCCACTTCCCAAATGCCTCCGTCACCCCTTTTCGTTTCCCTGAAAGACTCTGTCCCAGTTCCTCATTCCCGTCATGGGTACCACTGTTCTCTTCATTCACCTTTTCCTTGATTTGTAATTACCGAGTGACTCAGTTGCTGTGCTGTATTTTTCTTCTGTAACCCCCTTGTCCTCCTGTGGTTCCCCCTCAGAGTCTTTTCTCTCTGTCCCCTCCTGGCCCGGGCCCTGCCTGGCTGGAGCAGCTGCCGTGGACATCACCCTCCACTGTCAGCACCCCCACTGGGCTCTATCTCAACCTTCCTCAGACCCCTGCATCCTGCCCCACTTCTCTGAAACTATCCTTCATCCCTCTCCTAAGGGTGACAGGTCACACAATACTGTGCCTGCCCTCCAAGTTCATTCCAATTCCGCTGCTTTCTTGCTGGGTGCTTCAGCCAGGTCACCAACCCTCTCTGAACCTTAGGTGCCTGGTAGCTAGAGGTAGGCCGGGGAGTGCACCCCCTGCAGCACCTTCAAGAGTCTCCATCCAGTGATACCTGTGGGTACCCAGAGCGGTGGGTTGCTGTGATCAAAAGCCTGGAAAGCCTGGTGCTTAAGGGTTTGGGCCTGAAGATTTGGCCCTCCCTGTGAGCTCCGCTGGCTTGTAGGCTTCCTGGGAATGCTTGGTCCCTGAAGATATGTTGAGTGCTGTCAGCCTCAGTCCCCTGGGTCTTCTGGTCACCCTGAGTGTCAGTCTAAGCCAGACTCTGGGCAAGTTTTCTGTCCTCCCAGTTCTGTCCTTTCCCAATTTCAGAGCTGTCCTCAGTGACCCCTTAATTTGTGAACCCATTTTGCTCATTAGCCCAGGTCTGTGACTCAGGAGGTGACAACAGAAACATCCCAGGCAGTGGTCGAGGGGCAGACTGGTCTGCCAAGGCTGGGTAAGAGTGGAGCCTTAAGAGGGCCGCTCTGGATTCTGTATGGCCTCCAGCCAGGCTCTCCTGGCCCAGTTGGGGTGACTGAGTGACTGGGGCTACAGAGTCCTGGAGTCCTTATTTTGTGGATGGAGACAGAAGCCCAGCTGGCCCTCTCAGGGCAGGCCTAGTGGGCTGCATTTCCCCCTGGTTGTGTGTTTCCTGGGGAAGTGACCCCGTGGGACCTTTCCTGTATGAACTTTAGGATCCCTAAGCATGGGACCTGGCTTCAGGATGGGAGATGCTGGCTGCCCCTACCTCCGAACTTAACCGTTGGTATCTCCTGCTCCTAAGCAGACCCTTCGTGGTGGCCTCTGCAGCTTATTCCAGATGCAGGACTCCATGGCTGGAGGGAGTGGGCTCTGAGGAGGGGCAGGGACATTAGGCAGAAGAGCTTCAGTGCTGGCCCAGACCTCCCTGCTCCTCAATCCCTTCCACCTCTGCGGTTCACACCCAGATTTGGGGGCCTGTGTGGGAGGTGGGGATTCTGGCTCTGCTGGACTGGGGGCCAGGATCATTCTTTCCTCTGAATTTTCTGAGTCACTGGAGCTGGCCTCGCAGCCCGGAAGTAGGAGGGGAGGAGGGTCTGCAGACTAGAGCTTCCCTCCAAGCATAGGCTGTGCTCTTCTTCCTCTCTTGCTGCGGCTACTCTGGCCAGGCGATGGGGAGTTGTGTCTGTGGCGTGCCCTGCTGTTCCTGTGCCTCCTGTCATTGGGATTTGAGCTTTGGCTTTTCCACCAGGGGGAGGAGAAAGTGTCATCAGACCTTGTCTCAGGCCTCCTGGACCACTGTGTTCTCTGGCTGCAAAGCAGGTTCCCAGCCACCTGGCAGGGAGCTGAAGTAAGAGCCTACTGGGAGAATGGTGGGGACTGTCTAGCCTCATCTCCAGCCCTTGTCCTTAGAGCTTTCACTGTGACCAGAGTCCCAGGCCATACTAGTAGACAAAGCTCCGTCCCTGTGGGGAAGGACTGGCAGTCTTGATCTTCTAGGCAATGCAGGGTGGTCCTTGCCTTGGACGGCACCAGGGTTGGGCATTTGAGACCTAGGAGCCTGTCCCTTGTCCTAGGTTGTCCTGTGGGTCACCACCAACCCTTGGATTGCAGTTCTTGCTCATCCTGTTGGAGGGGGTGGCTCCCCAGTTGGGGTCTGCTACTTCTGGAACAGCCTTAATGACTATGGCTACCCTCTGCCACCTAAGGAACACCTTCCCATCTCTCTGGGCCTGTGGTTTCAGCTGAGGGACCCACAGCTTGGGCAGGCATTGTGGGCGTCTCTGCCAAATTGGCTGTGAATTGAACGCTGTTTACTGGGTCCATGTCAGGGACTTCTTAATGGACTTCTATAGCACTTCCTGAAGCTTTTTAACCTCCACCCTACAGGAGTAGCTGGATCAGAGGATTTCAGAACCTCTCCAAGGGCTCACATGTAGGTACCCCAAGGCAGAACCTGGCTATCTTCTCGGCCTCTCCCTCGCCTCTGCCCTTCAACTGCCCAGACCCTCCCTCCTGGAAAGCTGGTTTCTGGACCTGAGTGAGTCCAGGAAGGCAGTTGCAGCGGAATTGGGTCAGATTTCCCTGCTCCAGCCAAGGAGGAGCCTCCAGCGTCCCCCTGGGCCCAGCAGCCTTTCATCCTGAGACACAGGCATCGATTCCGATGCTCGTGCCCCCACGCCACCTGCTGTGACCCTGGTCAGGAAGCTTTGGGCCTGGGCTGAAGACCTGGCTGCCTAAATCAGCATTGTCACTGACCAGCCGTGTGACCCTAGTTGAGTCCCTTCCCTCTCTGAGCTGCCAGGCCCTCATCTGTAGAGTGGGCACCATTCTGCACGTTCTGTGGAGAATTATAAATAAGAGCATGATCAGAGCCCTCTGAATGGGGTCTGGCACAGTGTGATACGCTGGGCGCAGACCCCAGCCTGTAGGCCACCACAACACTGTTGGGGGCCTAAAGCGGCTGCCACAGTCTCTCAAGCCTGAGAGACCTTGTGCCGGCAAGACCCCCCCCACCCCAAACGCAGTTGATGGAGCTGTGAATTCCTGGCCATATTCATCAAGGCCAGGTCCCTGCCAGGTCAGATGTAGCCCCAGGAACTTTGAGGCCCCATGCTGGGTCCACTCCAGGGCAGAGGGCAGGCTGTGCTGGGCAGCAGGACAGGGTCTTATGGAGGATTAGGTATGGACTCTGCTGGGGTCTTTGGGTGCTCAGTCCATTTGCGTTACCAAGAGGGAAACTAAGGTTCAGAAGCTGTTTGGTGACCGTCCCAGAATCCTGAGGACAGGGGAGAGTTACAGTCCCCAGAGCAGCCTCTTAGCCTTCTTCCTCAGCTACCCTGTACCTTCTTGGCCTTGTCCTTCCTTGTGTGGGCCTCTCAGAGCCCCCCTACTGTTATCAGTGGAGGCCCAGCCCCCACCCTCCCCAGCCCAGTGCTGCTGCTCAGAAGCTGCTGGCTCAGGAGCCCCTGGCTTTTGCTGAGTGAGCAAATCCAGAGGTGCTGTCTTGGCACAAACCCCTGCTGGCCAAGCCCTCCCCTCCTTCCCTCTGCAGGATCCCCTTGCAGAGGGGCAGTGTGGCTGGGGGAGGATTGAGGGCAGAGGCCCCACAGTACTTCCCAGCAGCCTTCTGCTTCAGGGAGAGGAGGGTCCTGAGGCCCAGAGAAGGGGATATTTTCCTGAGGTCACACAGCAGGTCAGGAGAGTTGGGACTGCACCCCTCCAAGTGCAGGGGGGCAGGAAATGGTCTGTGTTGACTGGGCTATTTGCAGAATCTTCCTGCCTTCCCCTGGCCTCATGCTTCCTCTCTGGTCCACCCCCAGAAGGGGTAGAGTTTGCATCAAGTATATCATGTGAACATGTGCATTAACTGTGTCATATTGTGTCATCACATTTGCATGAAGTGTGTCAATGAAGGCAGCTCCCACCTAAGTGCCTCTGAGTGCCTGGGATTTTCCGTGGGGTTGGCAATCATTTGGCTTGTCCCTGCTGCGTAAAGGTAGAGTCTCATTCTCAGCATCGACACAGTCACTGTCCTCTCTTCAACCATGCAAACTGAGCAGAGCCCTGTGCTGAGCTTGTGCTGCCCGGCCCCACCTTGGGGCTGGAGGTTGACGGAGGTGCATGAGCCCTGTCCTTGCCCCTAGGAGCATGTGTGCTTGATCACTCTGCCCTTGTGACAACCTGGTTGTAGCTTGTTATGGCCCCATTTTCCAGATGGAGAGACTGAAGCCCAAGCGGCAGATGCGTTGCCCAGGCTGGTCCCTGGGCTCAGGTCTCAGGACCCTACCCTGAGTCTACTGATGCCCTTGTTTGCCTTGCAGCCCACCCCAGCCAGACGAGGGCCTCCCTCCACCCCTCACGGCTGTCCCTGCCCCCTGGAAGAGCGTGGGCTCCTGCAAAGGCCACAGGGAGCCCCCAGAATCCCTGGTGGAGGCCTCTGCAGGGGAGGAGGGCCGAGGTGAGGAGGATCCTGCAGCTGCCCCGCTGGACGTGTCCCGCCTGCGCAGCTCCTCCATGGAGATCCGAGAAAAGGGCTCAGAGTTCCTGAAGGAGGAGCTGTACAAAGCCCAGAAGGTGGGGGCCTCAGACCAGGGTGGAGGCAGCTTCAGGGTGGCGGAGCCAGCCTGGGAAAACCCAGAGATATGGTGAAGGGAGAGGGGCCTTGCACCGACCAAGGCCAACTGCATGCCAGGCTGTGCAGGCACCTGAGAATTATAAAGGACAAACTCATTCCCGACTTTTTCTTTTTTTGTGTGTGATGCTGGGGATCGAACCCAGGGCCTCATGGGCTCTGCATAGCTGCACTCCCAGGGATTCAAGTCTTTTACCTGACTCTCTTGTATCTTGACTTATCTGGAAACCTGCTCCAAGCCCTGAGGGGCTCACAGGGGTGGGGTGTCCTTTCTCATGCTTTGGGCTGGCAGAAGCATCACTAAGTGTAGGGCACCCACAGCGCCACGTAAGACCCAGTCCCTGTGTGTTGGTTTGCAGGAGCTGAAGCTGAAGGATGAGGAATGTGAGCGGCTGTACAGGGTACGGGAGCAGCTGGAGCAGGAGCTGGAGGAGCTCACTGCCAGCCTGTTCGAGGTACGCCAGGCAGGTGGGGGCAGCCTGGGGAATGGATGGCCCAGGTGTCCAGCAGCTCCTGGCCACTCACGCAGAAGCAACACTCTTCCAGGAAGCCCACAAGATGGTTCGGGAAGCCAACATGAAGCAGGCAGCATCAGAAAAGCAGCTGAAGGAGGCCCGGGGCAAGGTGAGGCCTGTTCCTTCTGCGGACCCCAGAGCAGTGGCTTGGGCTATCCAACCAGACCCCCACAGGCTAGCCCTGGCCCAGGTCTTAGGGGTGTCTGAGATCCCAGAGCCCAGTGTCCCAGACTCCACCAGTATTACTGGAAGGAACCTGTGCTTACTGTAATTCCATCTCCCTCTTCCCACTCCTTAACAAAGTGGAAACCTGGGTCTGGCTATGGAGTGGGCAAGTAGCTTCCTCTCTTGGAGCCCCTTGACTCAGCAGTAAAATGTGAACTCAGGGCTGTTCCTGGCTCCCGGAGACCCCAGAACACTCAGTGAGTCACCAAGGAAGCTCCCAGACCCTTGTCTTGCTTACAACATGACCTCTGGCAAGCCATATCATCTTTCCGAGCCTCAGTTTCCCTATCTGTAAAATGGGTATCTTGGTCCCACCTCGAAAGCTCGTCCAAAGGGTGGGTGGGATTAGGTGCTAGTTGTGTTGGGCACTGGCTGCCCTGAGCTGGGATGACGGATGGTGGGAGCCAGGGTAGAGAGAACCCTGGCTAAGGGTTGACAGCCATCCCATCTGGGCCAGATCGACATGCTGCAGGCAGAGGTGACAGCCTTGAAGACATTGGTCATCACATCCACACCAGCCTCTCCCAACCGTGAGCTCCACCCACAGCTGCTGAGCCCCACCAAGGCTGGGCCCAGAAAGGGTCACTCGCGCCATAAGAGTACCAGCAGCACCCTCTGCCCCGTCGTGTGCCCTGCTGCAGGGCACACCCTCACCCCAGACAAGGAGGGCAAAGAGGTGAGGCGGAGGGTGGGCAGCGTGCGCAGGAACGGGGAGGGGGTGTCTGCTGATAGCTGGAGCAGAGGCCTGGCCCTCGCCGTGTGACCCGCTAAGGTGTCTAGCCTTCGGCCTCTAGGTGTACCGGATAACCCTCTGCCAACTCCAAGCAGCAGGTGGTGGTTTCTGCACCGAGGCTGGCTTTGGGGGTCTGCCCTTAGGGGTCCTGTGTAGAAACACATACCCTTGGCCTGACCTAACAAGGCTGAGAAGGGACTGCTGGATCTCTAGGGAGGTACTGCTTGGGCCCTGTGGCCTCAAGGCCCAGGACCACTTTGTGACGTTCTCTGTATTCCAGGGTCCTAGCACCTCTGGCTGTGGTGCTGGGACAAGAGTGGCTTAGAGAGGTGTGTCTCCTACTTGTCTGGGCACATGGAGTGCTTGGTCCAGGCTGGGCTGACACTCAGGGCTGCAGGTCCTTGGGCAAATGAAACCATCTGTTCGCAGCTTAATTTCCTCATGTGGTAAATGGGGTGTCCTGGGACCATGGCAGAAACTGATGACACCCCAATGTCGAGAGCCAGCTCAGGGCTGCATCCAGTGGACACTCAAGACATGTACTGGGTTCAGCTTCCCAGGAGTCTCTGGTCCAGCCCACCTGGGCTCATCCTGTCCTCTGTCTCTGTCTCCAGAGCTGACAGGGAGGAGGAGCAAGTAGAGCCCCTTGGCCCGCTTCTGAGCTTCCAACCAGACTGATATCTCCTCATTCCTCCTGTCTGTCTCTGTCCACCTGTCTATCTGTCTGCCTACCCCACTGGCCCAGCCTGGGCTTCCCCCTCTACTCTCTCTGCTCCTCTGCGTGATCCCCAGCAAGGCCTTCCACCTCACCTACGAGCCAGCCTGGCAGCTCCCGCCTGGGGAGCCACCCACAGCCCCCACCTCTGCTACCTCTGTCTCCTTTTCCCAGCAGGTAATGGCTCCAGAGAGGGGCCGCCCTTCCACCCGCTTCCAGCGTACTCTGCATGCAGCCCAGGGCGGGCTAGAGCTTCCCCCCTGAGTGGGCAGCAGGAGGCCTTTGTGTGTCCCTGTGTGCATGTGCCTGTGTGTACGTCCTTTACCCTCAGGGACCTGTGGGTTCCCATCAATTTGCACTTGGTTTTCCTCCTTGAGGAGGCAGTGAGGGTCATCAGGATAGGCCCTGGACCCAAGTCTGTAATCTTGTAGCACCAAGAAACCTAAAGACACCTGGACACAAAACTTTGAGTTCTGAATTCTTTGGTGCAAAGGGCAGAGTGTTCTTCCCCTGGACTTGGCTCCCTTGCACGGCTGCAGGGGACAGATCTGGTGGCCTGCTGGGCCTGCTGCACACCTCCCTGGCTCTCCTCTCCCTTGGCTCCACCTCCCCTGTGATGCTGGCTCTACCTAACCATCCTCACTTTGGCTTTCCCTACCCACTAGGTGGACACAACTCTGTTTGCAGAATTCCAGGCCTGGAGGGTATCACCCACCCTCGACAAGGCCTCCCCCTTCCTGGAAAGAGTGTACCGTGAAGATGTGGGTCCCTGCCTGGATTTCACAATGCAGGAGGTGAGGCAGGCAGAGGGTGGCCGTCTGGGAGGCCCGGCCCAGCCAGCCTCCCCTCAGCCGGGGCCCGGTCCCTCACCACCCCGCCTGCTGCCCTGGTCTGCTGCAGCTCTCAGCGCTGGTCCGGGCTGCCGTGGAGGACAACACGCTCACCATCGAGCCAGTGGCCTCGCACACCCTGCCCACAGGGAAGGTGGCAGAAGTTGACTGTGACAGCGCCAAGTAAGTTGGGTGCCCTCAGCGCGTCCTGTGCACTCAGGAAAGCCCTGCTACCAGGCCTCGAGCCACACCAAGGAAGGGTTGGAGAATAAGGAGTTTCAGGCTTCCTGGGTCCAGGTGTGGGGCCCAGTGTGGACAGGGTTATGGCATCTAGACTTGGTCAGGAGCCCCAGGTGCGTGGCCTTGCCTGGGAATGTGGTGACCTCATGCAGGGAAAGGAAGCATATTTGACAGAAATTTTAGGATCCAGCCATAGACCCCCCACACCAGGCTCTTCCTGGCTGACCTGATGCGTGCTCTGTGTCCGCCTCTCCCCCACAGTGGGTTTTGGCACCAGTCAACACATAAGTGACTTCAGTGACTGGCTCTGCCTCCTGCCAAAAAATAACCTAATGGCCATGGCATCTTGTCCTCTCCACCATTCACCCAGCATTGAGCAGGGATAGCGGCAGAACCAAGAGCAGGGTCTGGGAAGGATTCCCCTTGGAAGCCTGAGACCTGGCCAGGATGGCCATGATGGAAGCCTCATCACTGGAGAGGGAACATCTGAGCCAGGTTTTGAAGGATGAATAAGAGTTAACCAAGTAGAGAGGGGCCTTTCAGGTACAGGGAGCAGCATGCACTTTCTGGTCCATTCGTTGTCACAGTGAAGGAAGAGGAGTCCTGCAGCTAAGGTTCTGTTTCACCTTCTGTTGTTTGGAATTCTTCATCAGGAAGCCACAGAGAACAGTGGTGGGTTGGACGTGGTTTTTGGAGGCACACCTGGCTGTTTCACGAAGCAGCTGAGGGAATCAGGCCACAGGCATCACCTAACTAGGGCACATGGTGACTGACCAAGAGGAGGGGAAGAGAGAGCCCAGTAGGTGATTCCAGAATTAGTTATGGAGGCAGGGACTGCTGCAGGAGCAGGATTTAAGAGTTCAGCAGCCAGAAGGTGGGCTGCCCCAGACCAGCTGAGACCTAGCACATGGGTGGCCAGAGATGCTGAATGAGGTCACCCAGGCCTGGGCTGAAGAGAGAAGATGGCACAGGATGGGGCTCTTAGTGGGATCTGATTGAGAGCAATGGAGGGGCAGGTGGGGAAGGGGAGGCCAGGCCCCAATCCATGTCTACTGGCCTGTCCCTGTTCTGCATAAACTGGTTGGGCAAGTCCCATTCAGGTCCCATGGCCTCCTCTGTTCTCCCCCAGCACGTGTGCCCTGAGTGGGCTGGCCCGCATCTGCCGCCACCGTATCCGGCTTGGGGACTCGAAGAGTCACTACTACATCTCCCCATCCTCCCGGGCCAGGGTGAGTCATCCTCGTGATACGTCACTTGATTCCCTGGGCTGGGATCACAACCTGGACCGTAACTCAATCGACAGAGCAGGGTACAGGCTCAGAGAGGTACAGAGACTGATTTGGGCCACAGCCACGCCAGGTGTATTAGTCTGCTATTTCTACATAACAAATCATCATAAACATAGTGACTTAAAATAATCCACACTTCCCTTCTCACTCTTCCCCTGGGCCAGGAGTTTGGATGTGGTTTAGCAAGGTCCTGTAGGGATGTGTTCCTTACTGAGCTCAGGGTTCTTTTCTGAGTCCATATGGCTGTTGGCAGAATTTAGTTCCCCATAGTTTTGCAGGGCTGAGGTCCTGTTGGCCAGGAGGCTGCCCACAGCCCTGCCATATAGCCTCGTCACAGCCAAGCAGCATTCTTCTTCAAAGCCACAAGAGAATCTGTAGTCTGCTAAGACCTGGTTTTATGTAAGCAGTGTGATCATGGAATTGGCGTCCACACCAGTCCTTTGATTAGTAACCCAATCAGGAGAGTGGCACTGGGTTTCAGTTAAAGCTTGCCGCTTGGACCTCCAGGCTAGGGATCTGGCCTGAGGCTTTTGAGGAGGTGCATCTGGCACACAGGCTGTGGTCAGCCATGGGTTCTGCAGGGCTCCAGGAATCTCAGCTTCTACCCTCAGTCCCCAGGTTGGGTCAGGGGACCTCACCAAGCTAGGGGTTGAGGATGGGAATTTCCATTCCTCTTCCCTGCTAGGGACTGTTACAAGGATTGAGAGGAACAGGAGGGGCTGTGCTTGAAACATAAAGCTAATGGGCTGTGAGGTGACACTGCCCGCTCTGCACCGTCAGAGGTCCCTCTTGGCAGGGCAGCACCAAAGTGGACAGAGGGGCCCAACTGCTGCACAGGGGACTACAGCCAGGCAGCGTGTCTGCCCTTGGCTGCTTCAGGGTTCGCATGCATTGTCCCACACTCATGAGCTCTTCCGGTGGTGCACTGAGTACCCGTTCACCGGAAGGGAGTTCGAGCCTTTGCAAAGGAAAGGGGTATGCTCAGGGCCACATGGCCTCGACCTGGGGCCTCCTGACTGCATTGTGTCTGCAGCTCCTGCCCCGTGGATTGGTGCCCAGAACCTCATTCAGTGGACACAAGTCCCCTGTGCTCCTCTTGAATCCCACCAGGGCTCAGCAGAGGGCCCATGCCAGGTTCCTGTGCCTGGCAAAATCACATCTAGCACTTTGGGTTTTTTCTGGTGGAGCGCCCAGCTGTGTTGGGCAAAGCTGAAGATGGGAGGTGAGATAAGGAGAGTCTGGTGTTTTAGGATGTGGTTCCCATTCCAAGAGATCAAGACCTGTGGCACAGCTCTGGGTGACAACTCCACCATTCCTGCTCAGGAGCTTGTGGCGGGTGCCACTGTGCGGTGCACACCAGCCCTGGAGCTGCTCTCGCCTCACCCCCGTGCAGAACTGTGCCCGGGCACACCGACTGATCCTCATATGCTGTCTTTCGACTCCCTACTCTGCTAGGCCCCCAACTCCTGAGGCCCCTTTGGTCTCCTGGCAAGTTCTATGTTTGAGGGTCCAACAGAAACAGCCCCCTCCTGCAGTCTCCTCTATTCTTCAGCCCGTGGGTGCACTGCACATGAGATGCCCGCCCCCGCCCCCACCCCCGTAGCCCTGGGCCCAGCTGCCAGGCTCCCTCCCACCCTGTCTTGCTGGGTTCTGTGGAGGCAAGGATGAAGACTTCATGCAACTCTTTGGAGAGCAAAGGTTGCAGAATGGGGGCGGGGAAAGGAGCCATGTAAGGATCATGACCTCAGGCAGGGTGCATCTTGAGCTGGACCCACAGGGACTCCAGAGCACAGAGCTGATTCCACCCAGTTAAAGGGACTAGCCTCACGCACCCTCCGTGACAGCAGCCATTAGGTCTGCTGAGGCTGAGTGGCTCTATGCTCAGCAACTGGGAGAGGAGGACCACCCAGCTTGGGGTTCCCAGGGGACCACCAGTTCCTTCTTCAGCGTTAAAGAGTCCCTGTATTAGTGCCTGAGCCAATGATGGGTCACCAGGGCTTGGCCTGGAGCAGGCCTCAGGACAGATTGGGGCCTTCAGGCACTGGCATGGTTATGACCAAAAAACCTGACAAGAACAATTACAAGAGAAAAAGTGTGTTTTACTCATAGTTTCAGAGGCCTCAGTCCACAGACAGTGGAGTCCAGAACCCTGGGTCTGAGGTGAGGCAGAACACCATGGTGGAGGGAAGCAGCTCAGGATGTGGCAGTCAGGGAGCAGAGAGCTCAGCTCACCAGGGACAAAACATGAACCCCAAAGACACGCCCCTAGTGACCTGCCTCCTCCAGCCACACCCTACCTGCCTACAGTTACCACCAGTTCATTCCCATCATTGGATTAACCTCCCCTTGGGGTAAAACTCTCCTAACCCAATTATTTCCCCTCTGAACATTCTTGCAGTGTCTCACACATGAGCTTCTGGGGGACATCTCATATTTAAACCACAACAGGGCTAGGGTGGCACCAACAAGTGACTGATCCTTCGCCTTTCCTGGTGTAACAGTGCAGCCTGGCTTGGGCCTGGTGGCCCACACCTCCAGCATTGCTTGCATCCAGGTCCCTGGCTCATCTAGGTGTGAGCATCCCTGAGGCAGCTGCCTGGCTGCACTGCTCAGCTCTGCCACCTCGGAGCTCCAGGGTCTCTGCAGTTGTTGTCAGGTGGCTTTGTTCCTGGGGACTCTGCACGTAGGATGGGCATGGCCACGTTTGCTGCTTGGTGAACAGGTAGTTCTAGCTGTGGTTATTTCAGCGGTACTAGTAGTCTTGCTGCTATTAATTCAAACTTCAAAGCCCTAGCCCTGTTCCGGTCCAGGTGTGCTACCTGGCTCTGCCAGGGACCTGAAACTTCCTGCCCTGGTCTCAGGCCCACCTGGCTTTTGGGGGAGCCGGGAGTGCGGAGATTTAGCTGCTCACACCTGCCCTGCTTCTGCCTGCAGATCACTGCTGTTTGCAACTTCTTCACCTACGTTCGCTACATCCAGCAAGGCCTGGTGCGGCAGGATGGTGAGCACCCCCTGGTGGCTGATTCAGGGATGGCACCCAAGGGCAGGGCTGGGCTGGGCAGCAGAGGCAAGTGCCTCTGGATCCACCTGCCCTCGGGCAGGAGGAGGACTTGGGCTCCTCCCCCATGAGGCAACAAAAGAAGGTGTGGGTTTAAAGGGCTGATGCTCCTCCTGGGTGCAGAATTCCACTAGAGGTGAGTTGCAGGACCCTGCTGGGCTCTGCCTGACCAGGTCAGCAGCCTCCCATATACCTGGGTCCCACTTGCCTGGAAACCTTCTCAGCCCCCAGGGCCTGCAGGGACAGCCTTCCTGTTACTGGCCTGGCATTCAAGCCCCGCACAGTGGGGTCCTCCAATGAATCGTCCCCCACACCCAGTGTGGCTGCCTCATGGCCACCAGAATGCAGGCTCACTGGCCTTCAGGCTTTTGCCTGCTCTGAGGGGCTGACGCCTCTCAGACACATGCCAACCCGTGGCCTGATCACTGCTCTGGGTCAGGGTTGGAAAGCATACCTGTCGGGTAGTTCCAGGGCCACGGTCATCGCAGTTGAGTGTGGACAGTGTGTGCACCTATGACTGATCAGACTGTGGGATTCCATACCCACTGCCCTGACCACAGCCACTGCCAGAGGTGATCCTGAAACATCCCCCTCTCTGCCTACAGCAGAGCCGATGTTCTGGGAGATCATGAAGCTGCGGAAGGAAATGTCGCTGGCCAAGCTTGGCTTCTTCCCCCAGGAAGCCTAGGGCATGGCCTGGGCCTGCAGGAGGGCTCTGAGCTGGAGCAAACAACCCCCTCAAGATAGACAGACAGGAAGACACAGTCCTGGAGCCAACCCTGAGCCAGAAAGGATGGACAGACAGCCCTTCTATACAGGCAGCACTAAGCCAGCATCAAATGTCTCTCCTGGGACAGACAGCAGGACAGGCATACCTTCATGTGATGACCCTCTGTCTTCCCCACTGGATTCTGCACCACCAGGAGAATTTCAAGAAAGCACCAAAGACCAAGGAGCTTGGAGCCATATTCAGGAGCTTAGCCCTTGGGAGGTACCCTGGGTCCTCTGCACCCCATCTATAGCAGGTGCCTTGTTCCTGCCACAGTTCCAGAAAGGGACTGTCCCAGGATGGCCAGGTCTCCAGATATCCTCCACCAAAGTTCTCAGGCTCTGGGCCACCAGCACCCCCTTGTGGCCGTCACTCACTCAGTTCCCAGGTGAACTCTGCAGCAGACTGTCCCAGTCAGTGGCCTTTGCCATTCCAGGGACCTATAGATAGCAGGGACTGGCAAGGCCTCCAGCCTGTACATGGTTGAGAGCTAAAGTGTTCTTAAGATGAGTCAGGGACCCACCTTTCTCGCTCTTCATAAGCCTCCCTGTCACCTCCTCCCTCATCTCGGCCCAGGCTCTAGGAGGCCCTGCTCCCCAAACTGCTGGTGGTCTAGGGCACTTTTCTGTGAAAGTGAGACACAGAGAGGGCCTCAGGATACCCACGCCTGTTTTCAGCCACTCAGACAACAGGGACCCCTGCATGTGGGGCCAAGTGGGACAGGCAGGACCTGGGCTTTCCCTGACTCCCATCACAGCCCACTAAGACCAGGGTTAGGGAATCCAACCTGGACATGTCCCTCACCACGCCCTGATTTCCTCCTCTGAATGGAATGTAATGCGATCTCTATTTAATAAAGGAAGGCTTTGTTGGTAGGGGCCAGGCAGCCGCTGGCCTTCACTCCTGCGCCCTGGGGCTCTGGCCAGGGCTTGGGCATCTGAAGGAATGAAACCAAATCCTTTCCTTGCCCGCCCTCGTGCTTGGGATTAAGCCCAAATCCTGAAGCCACCTCCCTACACCACCACCACCACTAACTTGCTGTGGGGAAGACCATTCAAGTCCTCCCTTTTGTGTTCCATGAGTTAAGGGGTTTGGGGGACGCTGGGTCTCCCTCTCCCCAGGAGGTGCAGCCTACTGTTGGGGAGAACGATGCTTGGGCTGCCTCTGTGGTACTTTGGACAGTTCTCTCCTCTGGGTCTCCTACCCCTCCCAGATGGCCCACTCCAGTCTTCTAGAGGGGTGGAGCCCAGAGGCAACACTTTGAGGCTGCCTGGGGCTTGGTAGGTAATGTCTGTCCACAGCACAGGTGGGGACTGTGGAAGCTCTGGACTGGCCAGCCTGGGTCTTAGGTGGGTTCTGAGCAAGAGGCAGCAGTTGCAGGTAGAAGATGGTGAGCGTGGCCAGAGCCTCTGAGGACCCAGAGCGGAACTGAAGGGGTGGCTTGTGCCTGGCCTCCTCCTGTCTGCTTGTGGGGTAGGTGTCTGCTGGGGCAGATGCTACCTCACTGGGGCTTCTCTATTGGCCTGAGGCCCAGGGCCAAAGGGTCAGCTGTGGGCTGGCCAAGACTCTCCTGCTGCTCAGCACCCCGGTGCCCCCCCCCAGCCCCCTTCCCACTCTGTTGTAATATGAACCTATCTCCTCAGCCCCACAGTGGCCACCGCACAGTCCTCCCGCCACAAATATCTACATTTCAGCCAATAATTCCAGGGACTGCTCTGCGCCGGATGCTGGTACTAATAACAACAACAAAAGCACCTGTGGTGTTGGATGGGAGAAAAGAGAAGCAAGGAAGGCATGGGTGGGTGTCAGGGAAGGGCCATGTCACATGGGGGACCTCAGCGTCTGCTACATAGCAGTCTCTCTTGTTCTTGCTCCTTGTCAACCCTGAGTGCTTTGGGGGAAAGGAGGATGAAGGCCTGAGCCAGGAGCTACTCACTCCTGCCCCCAGTTTGTGTGTCCCTGGCCTAGCCATACTCAGGACCAAGGAGACACCTGGACATTCCAGAGGCCTTGCAGTACCACGGGCTATCATTAGGCCGCAGGCACGCCTGTTGTAAACACATAACTGAGATACCTGGGGGACAAACACATGCCGGCCCTAGTCAACGACAAGTGAGATATGAGCGCTGACTATGGGCTAGGCATGGTTCTAAGTCCTTTACATAAGTGACCTCTTGTGTACCTAATAGCAACCTCCCAAGTTACTATTTTCCCCACATGGCAAACAGAAGCATCATGAGACCGTGCAGAGATCACGGTGGCCCCAGGGCAGAGCTGATGAGCACAGCTCTAGAGCCCACAGTGTTAACCAGCCCCCAGATGGCTTTCAGCAAACCCTTCAGTGTGCCTTAGGTTCGTCCCCATTTGAGGAGATGTAAAAGGCTGAGGATACATCAGTGGTGGAGCCCTTGTCTAGCATGCTCTAGTGCCTGGGTTTGACCCCCCGCCCCAGTCCAAAATGAATAAATAAATAAAAAGCCAGCCGTGCCCTGGTCTCTGGGTTGCAGGCATAGAGCCTGAGCCCCACCCCCACCCCCAGCCTGTGCAATACTCCTGGTCTATCACCTCTCACAACTACCAAGCCTGGCCTGCCAGGGCTGAGTACCCAGGGCAAGTCACACATCTCTCTTTGCTTCGGTTTTCTCATCTTTAAGATGGGAATATTGTGTTCAATGGCCTTGGCAGACCCCCTTCCTTTTTCCCATTTTTTAAAATCTGGTTTAAAAACCACACATAACAAAATTCACCCTCCTAATCATTTTTTAAGTGTACGGTCCAGTAGTGTTAAGTACATTCACATGGTTGTGAAATAGATCTGCAAAACTTTTTCATCTTGTAAAATGGAAATGGTGTACCCATTAAAAAGTCCCTATTTTCCTCCCTCTTGCCCCTGGTGACCAATTTATTTCTCTTCTGCTCCTGCGAGTTCGCCCAGTCTAGGAATCTCCTGTTAAGTGTCTTTTTGTGACTGGCTTATTTCTCTTAGCATAGTGTCCTCAATGTTCGTTCATATTGTAACATGACAATCTCCTTCCTTTTTAAACCTGAATAATATTCCCTTGTAGGTGCCATACCACATTCTGTTTATCCATCTGTGGATTAACCTAGGTTGCTTCCACCTCTTAGTTATTGTGAAAAATGCTAGGAACATCAATGAACTAATATCTCTTTGAGACCCTAACCTTCAGGTCTTTATTATAAATACTCAGAGGATTGCTGGATCATATGATG
Organism: Aplodontia rufa; assembly: GCA_004027875.1. Lineage (NCBI taxonomy): Eukaryota > Metazoa > Chordata > Mammalia > Rodentia > Aplodontiidae > Aplodontia > Aplodontia rufa. The sequence goes on along the minus strand of PVKS010003749.1, from coordinate 47,791 downwards.
GTTCAATTTTTATTGCTTTGAGAAGCATAATAGTGTTTTCCATAGTAACTACCATTTCACTTTACCAACAGTGCACCTGGGTTCCGGTGTCTCCACATCCTCACTAACACTCATTTTGTTTTGATAGTCACCATTCTAGCAGGGATGAGGTAACATCTCGCTGCAATTTTGATTTGCATCTGTCTGATGATAGTGGTGTTGACCATCATTTCACCTTTGGTGGTCTCTCGTGGGGAGCCTCTTTTTACTATGGGACACCCTAAGGAGCTCTGCCCTGCCACCATAGAGATGCCTTCAAGGAGGATCTTTGGTGGCCAAGTAGACCTGTGGTCCCTGCCCTACATGGCTCCAAACAGTCCTTGCATAATGTGGCCCCTGCCTGCCTGAACCCTCCCCTTCTCCCTAGAGATGTTTCCAGGACTAATAAACAGCTCGTGATACAATGAGCTTTAAACTCAAAGCCACACCTGAACGCTGTGACTGCAGTCATTTTTTTATCTGCTGCGGAATAAAGGTCTGAGCTTTGTGGCTGCTATTTCTGGTGGGCCCAGAGTTTTTCATCAGATTTGTTGTCCTGGGCCACTGCTCGCCTGTCCAGCTTGCCTAAGCCTCACTGGCAATGCCCAAACATCACCTGGCTCTGGGACGGTGGCTGGTGGCTCCATAGAGGGTACCGATTTCAATGTATCCAGCAAGAGGCTCATGTGTGGCAACTCACAACAGGGAGGGGTCTCTCAGGAACTGGGGCAGGGGCTCCCCTCAAAACCCAAATACCCCCTCCAAAACATTACTCCAGCTGGCCATTCTTCAGCCCACCCACCCCACCCACACAGACCCTGGCCTAACGGCATCTCAGGAATGTCAAGTGATGCCTCTCCCTTTCCAAGTGGTCTGAGACACCTTGGCTGCCCTAACTTGGGGATTTAGGGTCAATGGAGTCCCAAGTTCCCACGCCCCCTCTGACTTCCTAAAAATTCAGCCAAGCTGGGTTGAAGGTCAGAGAGGTAAAGCAACCCATGGAAGCTCTGAGGCCTGCAGAGAAATACTGTGGAAAACTATTCCTCCAGGCTGTGGGAAGAAGACAGTCACAGTTCAGGCTTTACGGGAACACACGGCTGTAGGTGGCAGGAGAGAGACCACCTGTCACCCCAGCTGGACAGAAGAGGCCAGAAAGGATGACATGGCCCAAGCCTTCTCCTGGTTTATCTCCCTGGGGACAATCTATCTCCCTGGGGACAACCAGGCCTTCATCTTCCCATCTCTCCTGGGGTGCCGGGGGCAGGTGGAGGTTCTAACCTACCCCCACTCACTGTCTCCCATTCCTCAGGGCTAAACCAAGCCAGGGCCCCAAGAAAGGAGCACCTGACCACTGAGGGCTGCAGAAGATGGGGCAAGGGCCACACCCAGGGGACAGTCAGATTTATGTGCAGGGAGTATGTTTCCTCTGAGAGTCTTCCTCCTTCATCCCCATGCTCATTGTGAACATGCGGGGTAGCAGGACCTGCAGTCCCCTCTGGCCAGGGATGTGATACCCCTCTATCCCCCACCCCCAGGTGCAGGGACAGGGTTCTAGGATTCAGTGGGAGCCACTGGAAAGGAATCAGACAGCCCCAGTCTGTGGTAATATCATGGTCTCTCTGGTTTTCCTGGCTACTGGAGGCAGGAGCTCCTAGAACCAGGAGAACCCAGAGCTGACCCTCCCCATCACTCTGCCTTTCTTCAAGCCCCTGTCTGCCTGGGCTACAAACATAGTTGGTAGTCCATATCCATGCCTTCTGCATCCGTGGATTCAACCTGTCACAGATCTGGAAAATTCAGGGGGGAAAATTCCAGAAAATTCCAAAGAGCAAAACTTGAATTTGCCACATGCCTTGTACTAAGTGAATCCATGTGAAAAAAGTGTAGGCGTGCCCCTGCAGGAGCCGCCTGCTGGTTCAGATCCGTTCTCCCTGCAGCACTCGTCTGAGCTTTGTTCTCCTTCATGTATTGTGAATACATGATAGGCCCGGGGTGGTTACCTTCGTCATTACTCCCTAAGCAATACAGTACAAGTACGTGCACAGCTTTTATGTTGTATTTGGTCTTATAAGTCATCCGTAAGTGATGTAAAGTATCCGGAAGGATATGTGAATGTTCAATGCAAATATGACATTTTATATAAGAGATTTGAGCACCCATGGATTTTGGTATCCACAGGTGGTCCTGGAACCAATCCCCCACAGGTACTGAGTGACTGAATTAGAGACACTGATTTCCTACAAGTTGTTAGGCCAAGAGGAAATGTTAGCATATGAGAGAAGTGTGCTAAGGCTTCTTGAAATGTGTTTCCCCATCCCACATGTAGCATCCCCTGGGACCTTGTTAGAAACACTTCTCTGCCCAGCAGGGTGACACACATGTAATCCCAGAGGCTAGGGAGGCGAGGGAGGAGGATTGCAAGTTCAAAGCTAGCCTTAGCAACTTAGCGAGATCCTGTCTCAAAAATTAAAAAAAAAAGGGGGGGGGGTTTGGAGATGTGATTCAGTGGTTAATCCCTGTGCCTGGGTTTAATCCCTGGCACATGCATGAGTGTGCGCACACACACCCCTGCATGCACGCACACGTGCACACACAAACATTTCTTTGCCCTGCAACCAGACCTCCTGAATCACACTCCATAGGGGACCCCACAGTCTATCATTGGCCTCCCACACCCCACCCATCCCATTGAATTGAACCCAGCAGTCCTCTGCTCTCCCACTGAGCTACATTCCCATTCCTTACGTTTTTGTTTTTTTTTTTTTAAACAGGGTCTAGATAAGTTGCTCAGGCTGGCCTCCAATTTGGGATCATACTGCCTCAGCCTCCCAAGTGACTGAAGTGACTGATTACAGTTAGGAGCCATCAAACCCTATTCCACAGTCTATATTTTAACCAGTCCTTTGAAGGGCGCTCAAGTTAGACTCCCTCCTGTTAGGACTGAGTATCTCCAAGGAACAGAGCAATGTGGGGATCTACCTACATTCTCAAAAGAATTTGAATTTATTAAATACAAAATGGGACGGTGTAGGGGGAGGGGGTGGTAACATCCAAGCCATCCAGCCTAGCGCTAGTCCCTCCACTCCTGAATGGCAGCACTCCAGGCTCTGGTGCCCTCTGTTCCTCTTCTTCTCCCCAGTGGCCACTCCTGGGCATCCCCAGCCCTGCAGCCCGGGGCCGGGCGGGGCAGGGAGGCCTCTGGGCCCCAGCCGACCGCTCACAGAGGTAGTGGAAGTCACCTGGCTGCGGAGACGTTGGGGGTCCATTGTTTGAATGCTATCCACAGTCGCCCCGAGGTAGTGTCCCCATCTCTGGGAGTTCGGGATTTAAGGCTCCTGGACGCGCGGCTGGAAGCCCCGAGCCATCATCCCCAGCCCAGCCAAGCACAGACCTGCGTGCGCTCTCGGGCCCGAGGGCGCGTCCCGGCTCTGCTGAGGGACGCCTGTGTGTGTGGTGTCGGGTCCCCATCCCCCTCCTCGGCCGAGTCTGGAGCCCGCGGAGCTGGGGGCAGGCCGGTGCCCCGGGGGCAGGGCGGGCGTGGTGGCCGCGGCCCTCCCGGGTGGGGCCAGGCCGCCGCGACACCGCCCTCCCCCGCCAGCCAATGGAGGCCGAGGCGCCCGGCCGGGATTGGAGCGGGCGCGGGGCGGCCGGCGCGGGGGCCGGGGCGAGGGGCGGGCGAGGCGGGCGCTGTCAGCGCGGTTATAAGGGAGGGAAAAGTTCCCTGCGCGGAGAGCCGGGCAGGCGCACGCTCGTACGGCGGCCGCAGCGGCAGGGCGGGGCCGGCAGGGGCGGCGGCGGAGCGAGCCCCCCGGGAAGGCCACCTCGCTTCCCTCGCGTCCTGCTCCGACCTCGGCGCGTCCCGGCTTCCCCCGGACTTTTGCGCGCAGCCATGGGCGGCGTCGGGGAGCCCGGCGGGGGGCCGGGGCCGCGGGAGGGGCCCGCGCAGCTGGGGGCGCCGCTGCCCGTCTACCGCTGGGAGCAGATCCGCCGGCACGACCTGCCCGGCGACAAGTGGCTGGTCATCGAGCGGCGCGTCTACGACATCAGCCGCTGGGCACAGCGGCACCCGGGCGGCAGCCGCCTCATCGGCCACCACGGCGCGGAGGACGCCACGGTAAGGAGCCCACCGCTGGCGGGTGGAGCCCGGCTCTCGCGGGGACCCGGGTCTGGGCGCAGTGTCCGGCTCCATCTACGGGGGGGCCTTCGCATCCTTCCTCTGCGCTCTGACCTTTGACCTCCACACCCGGGATCCAGAATTCGGATAGAACCAGGGGCCTGACGTAGGGTAAGGAGGTCGCTTCCTTACGTGGAGGATCCGCTCGCCTGTCAGGCCGTGGAGGTCCGCGGGGGAGGAAGGGGCGTAGAGGTGGGTGTGCCGTGGCGGCAGAGACTGCCCCAGGTGAGGGCCCTCCCTGTTGCGCTGACATTAGTGACCCAGTCTTGGGTACCCGAAGCCAGGGCAGTCCTGCTGGGTGCTTGCTGGCTATTAGGGGCAGGGCTGGATCCCCAGAGGCAGACAGCACTGTACCATCAGAGACAGGGGGCTGGGCAGCAAAGCTTGGGCAGGGCCTGGAGGTCTGTGGCTTTCCCCGGACTGCTGTAAACTGCTTGGAGGGCCAGTGACTCACCTCTGCTGGGCTGGCAGCTGCACGTGGGAGGACTTTGCCAGCCAGGCTGGGTGGGCCTCATTGGGAAGCACAGTCACCCCAGGATCCGGCTGGCCCTTGGGGACCCTGGCTTCCCATTCCCAGTCGATGTCTAGACAAGGAGGGCTGTGGCCCTGCTTGCAGGACTGTGTGGCTGGAGCCCAGCCGCAAAGCAGTCCCTCACCTTGGACAAAAGGGATTGAGGCCACAATGCTCTGTCCTTGACAGTCCAGAATTCCAGGAGACGCACTGGGTACCGGGAAGCCTTTCCAGATGTGAGGGAATGAATCCCTGGTGGTGGACCTGTAGGCAGCAGAGAGCATTTCCACCTTGTCCCAGGACTGTCTTCCCCTCTCCTGACCCAGGGAGCTGAGGGATTAGAGGAGAAGCCTCCTGAAACTAAACACTGACAAAAAGCTGTGGGGTCCATGGGTGCCAAGGGGACAGGCACTGGCTCAAGGGGCCCGCAGTCATGGATTGAAGCAGCCTGTCCAGGCAGTGTGTGGGCCCGTGTTGGCCTGTATGTGTGCCTACACTGAGTTGTAAGTGCGGTTGTGCGTTCCTGCCAGGGAATGGCAGGCATGAAGTGCCACAACCCCCCTGCCTGAGCTGTGGCCACCCTTCAAGGGTCTTACGAATGCCTGCTTCGTCCCTTTTCAACCTGTAGGACAGGATGGGGGCAGGTGCGAGGAAGGACTATGGAGAGCATTTATTAATCACTTTTCCCTGCTTGGTGCCAGGCCTCCATCTGATGGTTTTGTCATTGATTCATGGCCAGGAAGACTGGTTTAAAAAAAAAAGAGAGAAAAGAAAATCTCTTGGCTCTCTGGGCCTGAATCCAGGCCCTGCCGTCGCAGGCTCTGAATGGCCTGGGACCAGCATGCCACTCTTGATCCTCCGTTTTCTTGTCTGTGAAGTGGGCAGGACCGTGCCTTCTCAACTCCGCAGCTCCAAGGCTTCCATAACAGTTTCTGCGTGCAATAAATGTTGCTGGCTCCTCAGCGTGAGTGTGTTACATGCTGGAGAGTGCAGCTAGGACACAGCTAGGCCTCTGCTAGGTGGCCTTGTCTGCTTCCAACCCTGTCTATAATAGGAAGGGGTTGCCATAGGCCACCACTTAGCTCCCTCAAGTCTCCGAACACTGACTGTTTGGAGTTGCCAGAAATGCCTAGTCTGCTCAGGCCAAAGGGTTGTGAAGCGGCTGGGTATGGGGGACCCCAGTGTTTGTCCATGATGGGTCCATAAGGCATACTGGGGGGGGGGTGAACCAGCCCAGTGCCCTGTGTAGGCAAACCCAGTTGACAGGCACCCCATCCCAGGCCCTGGAGCTCAGGTGGGGGTGGGGCAGCCACCTCTCACCAGCCCGCCGCGCATCAGCTGTTCTCATGTCCAGGCAACAGAAGCCTTCCTGCCAGGAAATTCCCAGAGTTCCTGTGCCATGAAGTCAGCCTGTGGCCATCCTGGGATACAAAGCCTCGTGCCCTGGGGAGAGTGCTCCGGGCCCCAGGCCAGATTTGTCTGAGAGTCATAGGCACCCTGAGACTAGCACAGTCAGCCAGAGAAGACCGAGGCCAGCCACTGCCGGTCATCAGTATATAAGGGCCAGGCGCTAAGTACCTATTATGTTTCAGATTCTAGATTCAGTGCTTGTTATTAATACTCTCTTTTAATCCTAAAATATTCCTATGAGGCAGGCACTGTTGCTGATATTCCCACCTTACGGATTAGGAAAGTGAGGCTCAGAAATGAAAGAGGCAAAGTGAAATTCAGCGGTAGGTCTGGGATTTGAGCACACAGCTGTGCTCCTGACCACTTGGCTGTTTATTTCCATCACTCATCCGTTCTTCAGTGACTGGACCCTTAAGTCAATCAATGAGCATTGTCTATGTGCCTCACTCTGCTCTAGCCTTAAGATTCAACTGTGAAGAAGCATCTGCAGGGAAGGATTTCCCCACAGAGGGGACAGCCAGCAAAACGGCTGCTGTCATACTTTTTTGTCTAGTGTGGGCAGTTGAGAGCACTGGAGGGGTCAAGAGGCCAGCAGTACTGGGCTTCTGCAGGATGTTTATGCCCGTGGAAGGACTTTGGTTTATTCTAGAGAGGAGGGGGGCCAGGGGAATCCAATCCCTAATTTAGAGGGGAAAGGCAGAACCTCCTAGGAGAAGAGCTGGGGGCTAAGAGGAGGGATGACAAGGACCTGCCCTCCCCTTGGGGAGGCCACTCAGAAGAAGTGACCATTCAACTGGACCCAAAGTGTGATGTGACCAGAGAAGAGTTTAAGAGATGCTGTGGACACAGGGACACTAGTAAGAACCACTAGGGTCAGCTGTGTTGCCTTTCAACAGGGCGTGACCCAGCTTCACACTGTGACTCTTCTCTTCTGGGTCCTGGTTGCCCCATCAGGATAGTGGGTATAAGAATGCTTTCATGTTGGGTGCACAGTGGAGATGATGTTGGTAAATTCACTTCTCACAGCTCCACTGTGCCTTTTGGGCTAATGCACTAAGAACTGCAATAGGAACCAAGATTCACAGACCTTCTGAGCCTCCTGGCCTGGGATCCTCCCTCCAGGTTCCTGATGGCCCTGAACTCAGCTGGAGGTGGGGATGGCCAGTGCTACCACCAGAGGCTGTGTCTTTAGTAATTTCAGAGAGCAGTTATTGGCCAGGTTCTGTTCTGGGAGTTTTAGATATAGTAACTAATTTAATTTTCCTAACAACCTTAGAAGGTGGGTCCTCGTGTTCACCAAATTTGCAGATGAGGAAACTGAAGTGAAAAATAAGCAATGTCTTGGGACCCTCTTTGGATCCTGAAAGGGCACGGCCTTCATCCTGTGGTTGGAAGGTGAGGTTGTGTCTTGATGGAAGCTGGGGAGGGATAGGACTAGTACTACAAAGATCTGAGGCCCAGTGAGGACAAGGTGGCTCCAACCATCTGGATCTAGTGCCCACTCTCTGGTGCCACCTGCCACACTGACTTCCTTGAAAGCCCTGCTGCTGAAGGGCTGCTCCCTGTGAAGGGTGGCCCCTCTGGGCTATAGCAGGCATTTTTGCAATGCCCTTATCCACCCAGGCTCCTTCCCGAGTGGGGCTGCAGCGCTCACTGCCTCCCTGGGGGAAGAGTCAGGATGGCCCTGGCAGGAATGCAGAATGCAGAGGTGGGAATGCTGGTGACCTAGTGTGCCAGGCAGCCTGCTCCGTTCCCTCCTGAGGGAACCTGGGCTGCTGCGGGTTTCTGATAAAACAGTTGGCCTTCAGTGCTGGAGCCAGCGTTCCATGGTGGAGAGAATACCAAGTGCCCCAGGGCCTGACTACTCTGGGGCCAGCGCTGGGTCAGCAATGCCTGTGAGGTTGAGAGTCCTGTCCAGAGGAGGACATGTCATGCATGCCCACCCTTCGCTGGGACACCAGAGATGCGGGGACACAGGGGCATCAGCCCTTGAACTGAGCTCTGCTGCACAGGCTGGTGTTGTATGTGCCATATTCAGAGCTGTGTCCTTGTTTCCCCATCGTGTGCCTCAGTTTCCCCATTTGTAAAAGCAAGGTACCAACGGTACTTTTCAGTGGGAAACTAGGGAGAGGATGAGGCATTTTGGTGCTGGATCTGAGTGACTTCTCTGTCCTCCACCTTGGGAGAGCCAGAGAAGCAGGGATTTCTTGGGGGTGTCCTTGGAGACCCCAGCTCCTCCCCCATCTCCAGCAAAGGCCTAAGGAAGCAGCAAGGACAGGTCCAGACTATCTAGGCCCCCAGCAGCCCTGTGCATTCCCTGCTGCACTCCCTTCCTGACTGATCTGGAATGTTCTTCAGGCTTTGGCCAGTGACCAAAACTCACTCCCTCCCCCACCGCCTCTGGGGTGGAAGGAGGCTGCTTGCCCTTCTGACCCTTAGCAATAAGGCGTGGTTGGGACTTGATGGAGGCGCAGCTCTCCCACCCATTCAGGCCCATGTTGGCAGGCACTGAACTCTTAAGTGGAAAAGGTGCACATTGGGACCAGGGTTCCAGTGAGAGCCTGGCTGTGGGGCACTTGCTGCCACCAGGTCCCTCTAAGTGCTCTACCTGTGCCAACACAGTCTTCCCAGCAGCCCAGGAGATGGACCTTAATGGTTCCTGAAGAAACGCAGTGAACAGGGGTGCAGCCTTGTCTGGGGCTCCTTGGTGCATAAGTGGTAGCTCAGGTTCCATCCTGGGCAGGCTGGCTCCAGTGTGTCCCCCAGCCCCCAACCAGCTGCTACGTGGAGTGCATGGGCGGGCTGAGGGCAGGGCTGCTGGCCAGCAGAGCGCCTCTGAGGCTTCCAGGCACGGAGGCAGGGCTGAGCTTTAGCCGCAGGCCGAGGGAGCATGAACATCACAGACTCATTTAAATCCCAGCTCTGCTGCTTCTCACTGACCTGGACTGGCTTCCCCCACTGTCCTCCCCAGACACGTGGTTCATACCACCTGCCCTGTGCTAGGCACACTGTGAAGAGCCTGTAGGGCCCACCAGGAGCTCAAGTTTAGGGACACCTTTGGATTATAGCAGTTTTTCCCAACTCTGCTCCCAGACCCAAAGAGAGACCTCAGGTGCCTCCTTTGGCTCATCCAGGTTCGGCCCTAACCTATTCCTGGAAGGATGTTTCTGGGCACACAGGTGGGGGTGCTGCTGCAGTTCCTTGAGACCTGGCCACTGTGACCTGAGAAGTGCCCTCCCGTCCTCTACAGCCCCTACTTCCAGAAACTGTGTCCTTGGCTGCTTGGGATAACCACTGGCCTCACCCCACCCACCTAGGAGGCTCTCTGCGTCCCCTCTGACTCAGGAATGGCTTTCCTGGGGAGATTGCTGAACAGCCACAAGCACAGCTTCATACTCAGCCCTGAGTTCTGATCCAATGTTAGTCAAATAGAGCTGTGTGACCTTGAGTGATTGACTTGACCTCTCTGAGTCTTCATTTTTGCCCAGCCCCTTGGAGCCTTGAGCACGACTAGGTCACATGACCCTGGCCAGTATTCCAGAAAAGGCTGTTTGCTGATTTATCCAGCTTTGGTCTGGTCAAGGGTCCTATCCCACCTCACAGCCTGGCCTACTCTCAAGACCTGTTGCTGTCTGCCCACACTTGCCTGCAGCTAGAGCCCTGACCACATTGCCCTAGAATATTCTGACCAGCCCGGAGCGGGCTTCCACCTCCCCCTGTGGCTCTGAGCGATAGACTTGACTGGAAGACCTCTGGGCAGGCCTGAACCTGTGCTGTCCTTCGGTGCCTTTGCAGGCCTGCATTAGTCAGGACAGAGGAAAAGGAGTCAGGGAGGCTGACCATTCCCCAGAACCTCAGCTTCCTAGCTCAAGGCAGTGGCTGCAGAACAGACGGGGCAGAAGAGAGAAAGGCTGGGAGGGAGGAGATCCTGGGACCAGAGCTGCAGCTAGCCTGTCATGCTGTGTGTGCAAGGTGTGTGTGCCTCTGTCTGGTGGTCACGTGGGCCGTGACTATGGGCATGTTTCTGAAGGTCTGAATCCCACTTGCCGGGCTGTTGGGTGGGTGTGTCTGCATGTGTGTGCAGCTGGTGCAGCCCATTCTGTGCTTTTGTGCATGTCTGGTCTGCGCACAGCCAGGGGAGTTTCAAATCGCCATCAACACCCGCCCATTCTTGAAGCAAGGGAATTCTGGTTCGTGCTCCATCGTGGATAATCCTAGAGGACGTTGTGCTAAATGAACAAGCAAGGCGCAACAGAGCAAATCGTATCCAACTCCCCTGCGTCAGGTCCCTAGAGTCGATCCACAGGGTTAGAGAGGAGGTGGAGATTGACAGGGGCTGGGGAGGATGCCGTGGGGATTAGCATTTAGTGGATCTGGTTTTCAGCTGGGGAAGATGAAAAGGTTCTGGAAATGGATGGTGGTGATGGTTACACAGCATAGGTGAAGACACTTTAATGCTATTGAATGGTACACCTAAAACGTCGATGCTCAGCAGACCAGAACCAGAGTGGCCCTGAAGTATTGCTACCTTGGTTTGCACAGGAAATCAAGCCCCAAGGAGAATGGACCAGCTCAAGGTCACACAATGGGCAGCATCAGCAAACCCCCAAGAGTAGCCCTCCCTCCTGCCTCCCCTGCCCTTACCAGCACCAGCTACCCGGGGAGCCAGGGCCCAGGCAGCAGAGGACAGGAGATGGTGAACTGTGCATGTGTCCCCCTGGCAGTGGCCACAGGGCGTACTTCACTTTCCGTTTTATTTTGTTTTTAATCCACACTTAAAAATTGTACATACTTATGGGGTGCAGGGTGATGTTTCAACACATGTATACGATGTGCAGTGATCAAATCAGGGTAATTAGCACTGGAGCACTGGCTGGTGGCTGTGGCCACCACGTCTCTTCTCACCTGCATAAGTTGGTAGGCTTGTTACTCAGAGGACAGCAAAGGCCCCTGTTCTTCACCTGCCTCCTTCAAAGGTACTTATTTCCTTGAGCATCTGGGAGCCCTCAGCCACCTTTCCCAGGCCCATGAGGACAACACTGCACAGTCCCTGTTTCTGCAGTCCAGCCGCTGTGTGGCTGGGACTCACCCATTCAAGAGGGAGACTCTGAAATTTAAATAGAAATCTGTTGAAGAGCTGTGAACAATGAATGGGGCAAATACAATACCATGTACAAACAGTGAATGTGCCAAGTGCAATACCAAGATGCAAGCTAGACCTGGAAGGCTAAGGGAGCGAGGTGTGAGGTTCAAGTTCACCCACCGTTAAGCCCTGCCACTTCCTGACTGGACTCTTTCTGGAGCTCCTTATCTTTCTCCCCATCTGTCTTTTCCTCCAGACTCTCTTCTTCCTTCTCCTGCTTCACACCCCACCCCCACTCCAGCCATCATAGAGAATCATAGGAATGTTAGATAATTCTTTTTTTAACTTTTTAAAAAAAAAAAAAAACATTGTAGGGCTGGAGCGGTGGCTCAGCGGTTACAGTGCTTGCCTGGCATGCACAAGGATGCGGGTTTGAACCCCAGCACCACGTACACAACGAAATGTTGGAGCATTGAAAGCCACATGGAAAAAAAAACTTAATAAAATTGATTCTCTTTTTCTCTCTCTTTCACTGTCCCTCTCTCTTTAAAAAGAAAAAACAAATCCATTGTACTTTCTGCTACTTTTAAATCAAATTAGTTTAACCAGTCGAGAATATCTTCCTCACATACCCTGAGAACTGTGTGTCCTTCCACTGATATTTTTCCCCAGCGGCCCAGTAGTCCTTAATTACAAGCCTCCCTGCCCACACACCCATAATCCTAGCTATTCAGGAGGCTGAGGCAGGAGGATTTCAAGTTCAAGGCCAGCCTGGGCAACTTAACAAGATACTGTCTCAAATTTTTTTTAAAAGAAGGGGCTAGGGGTGTAGCTCAGTGGTAGAATGTTCCTGGGTTCCATTCCCAGTACTGAAGAGTGAGGAGGGGTAGGTAGGTGCTTTTCAGAAGAACCAAACCCTTTGAGGAAAGGAATCAGTGTTCCAGAGAGGTCTTTCTGTAAAACCAGATTTTCATACTTTTAGCCACATTTGGAGAAGGTGCTGTTCTGGGCAAAGCAGATGGGGCCCAGCAGGTGAGGGGAGCTGAGCAGGGTACCTGGGGCCTAGGGAAGACCAGGGAGGGCTCACAGGCAAGACTGATTCCCTTGGTCCTATTTCTGTGTCCATCTGTCTAGTCTGCCCATCCATCAACAGCCCTTCTGCCCTGTCTCTGCCAGCTGCTTCTGGGTGCTCTTCCAGCTCTGTCTGTCTGTCCACCTGACTGTCTGCTTTCCTTCAGGATGCCTTCCGTGCCTTCCACCAGGATCTCCATTTTGTGCGCAAGTTCCTGCAGCCCCTGCTGATTGGAGAGCTGGCTCCGGAAGAGCCCAGCCAGGACGGACCTCAGAATGTGAGGGGGGCGGTACTGGAGGGTTTGGGGATGCTGCCACATTGTCAGTAGCAGCTTCATGTGCATTAAGCTGGGGGAATACAGAGCCAAAGCTGGGTTTGCCACCCCTGCCAGGGCATGTGGTTGTAATGCCCTGCGGAAGTCAAGGCTCCAGATAAGACTTGGCCAGGCACCTGCTCTCAGTCCCCAGGGGAGGCTCTTCCCTGCTCTGGGGCTGGCATCCCAACTACAGTGAGGATTTTGATGAGCTGAACTCTAAGTGTTCCCTCTCCTAGTTTTGGCTTTCTCTGTTTCCCACCCACCCCACACTTTTTTGGGGTGGGAGAGACTAGGCCACCAGCCAGCCCTGCAGCTCACACCCCTAGTGGGGTGCTCTGTTTCCTCCATCCATCCGCCTTTGCCTGTACCTCTTGGCCAGGTTCTAGGAGCAGTGGGTGAGACTTGGGGAGCTGTGGGAGGCTTCTGGAGAGGTCTCACTTCCTCAGCTCACGGGCCACTCTGCCATGGCAGGTCCAGCTGATTGAGGACTTCCGAGCCCTGCGCCAGGCAGCCGAGGACATGAAGCTGTTTGAGGCTGACCCCACCTTCTTTGCTCTCCTGCTGGGCCACATCCTGGCCATGGAGGTGCTGGCCTGGCTCATCGTCTACCTCCTGGGCCCTGGCTGGGTGCCCAGCATCCTCGCTGCCCTCATCCTGGCCGTCTCCCAGGTGATCCTGGGACCCCTGCACATGTGGGCATTGGAAACATATTTGCTGAACAAATGAATGAATGAGCGAATGAACAAAAACATGACCAGCCAGAGGGCCTCGGGAGTCCTCTGGGTCAGGCTGTGTTCTAAATGAACTAAGGAAGTTCCTTGCCTCATAAAGCCTGCGTGAGAACCAGGCAGAGAGCCCGAAGGTCGCAGCCCCATGACAGACTTGCGTAGGGGAGGAAAAGGGCGATCCCTTCCTACTCATCAGAAAGGGTCACGACTAATGCCCCTCTAATAAAAGACAGGTCAAGGAGAGAAAAGCAGATGTATTTGATCATGGTTTTATGGGGCCCGGGAGTCTTCAGAGTGAAGAAGCAAGGACCCAGAGCAAACTCATTTTATGCTTAGGTTCAGTGAAGCGGGACAGCCGTGTAGAATTGGACAGGAAGAATATGAGCCAATGGAAGCCCACTGAGTAGGGAAACCCAGCAAGGCCTGTCTGTTCAGATTCTTCTTGGCCTTTCTGAGCAGCATTCTCCCCTCCCGGGTGTACGACAGAACACCCTCTGAAAACTAGGGGGAGAGAGGGGATCTTAGGATCTACTATCAGTAAGATAGGTTGAAGAATTTCTTTGTAGCCAGCTCCAGTACTGGGAAAATTAGAGTAATGTTGTTAGGCGTTGTGGCTGGCCTTGAGGGAAGAGGGCCTGGTTTCTATGCCCTACTTTGGGGAATTCTAGAACGAAGCAGGGGGCAGGAAGGCAGGGGAGGGTTGGGGAGAAACTTTGCCTTTGAGGTTCCATTGGGGCCCTGTCATTGGCAAACCCCTTCACCCCCGTGCCAGAACTCAGTTATCCTGGTTTGTAAAAACAGGAGATTGGAGCATAGGGACTGTAAGTGGAGCAGTGTTGTGGGCATACCCCTGGGAGCTGGAAGAGTCCCCTGAGGCTCAGCACTGGGGACCCATGTAGCTGGTGCCCTCTTCTGTCCCTATTGCGGCTCCCTCCTGCCCTCTCCTGACCTCCTCTCTCCCCAGGCTCAATGCTGGTGTCTGCAGCATGACCTGGGCCACGCCTCCATCTTCAGGAAGTCCCGATGGAACCACGTGGCCCAGCAGTTTGTGATGGGACAGCTGAAGGTGAGGGCCGGGTGGGATGGCAGCCAGTGTCGAGCTAGAGTGGTGCACTGGGTCTGCCAGGGTGTGGGCACAGAGCAAGGGGCCTGACCTGCCCTGCCCCTAACCCCTCCTCCCTCCCCACAGGGCTTCTCTGCACACTGGTGGAACTTCCGCCACTTCCAGCACCATGCCAAGCCCAACGTCTTCCACAAGGACCCGGATGTGACTGTGGCACCCGTCTTCCTCCTGGGAGAGTCATCTGTCGAGGTGGGTGGGAAGGGACGTGGACACCCTCCAGCAAGGCCTACAGCTGAAGGGACCTGGCAGCGACTGAGCCTCCCATGCTAGCCCTGCTCTAGCCCCCACCCTTGCTCCCACTATAGCTGCAAGCCCAGCCCTTGCCCCAGTGTGCTTCCTCCTTCCCCATCTCCTGCCTGCTGGGACCAGGGGCATAGCTGCTAGAATCTAGAGTTGCCTTTGACCTTGGCCCCAGCCAGCCCCCTGACCTTGGCCTGGAGAGCTGCTCTCCCCAGCCGCCGCCTGTCTCCACAGTATGGCAAGAAGAAACGCAGATATCTTCCTTACAACCACCAGCACCTGTACTTCTTCCTGAGTGAGTGTCCATCAGTCCTTCCAGGGGTGGGGCCAAGAACACTGTCCTGAAGTGTGCACTTCCTGCCGCCTCCAGGCCTGTGACCTGGGCTCACTTTCCCAGCACCAAACCCTTCGCCTGGCCACTCCCCCACCTCTGTTAGCCCTGCATGCACCTTTCCAGTCCCCTGTGGGTCAGAATTCCCTTTTGCCCTCCCGTAAGGGTGGTCTGGAGCCCTAGAGCAACTGGGCAGCTATTTTGACAAACAGCGACAGGGTGAGGATTCAAGGTTGGGAACATGTGGAGCTGACTCCTGACCTGCAGCAGTCAGGAAACGGCAGGGCCAGGGTGAGCCAAGGCAGTGAGTATGGGCCAGGCCCTGTGGGGGGCCACAGAGTCATCCCAGCTGGGTGGGACCAGTGCTAAGATGCCAGGGTTTTGTGGAGGTACAGCACCTCTGCTTCCTCGGCACCCCAACCTGGCTCCTGCACTCTCACGCCCTCTTGTTGTAGTTGGTCCTCCGCTGCTCACCTTGGTGAACTTCGAAGTGGAGAATCTGGCGTACATGCTGGTGTGCTTGCAGTGGACGGTGAGTGGTGGCTGCTCGGAACCCCAGCACTCTCCCCCATGCAGTGGTGTGATGTGTGTGTGTGCATGTGTGGGTGCGTGGGGGAGAGCAGGATGCGTGTGAGTAGGCCCCTGTGCAGGGAGTGCAAGTGTGTGCAGAGGGCATCCTCCACGGGGACTCCAGGCTGGCTGTGCCCAGCATCTGTCCCAGGGGCTGTCCCTGACACACAAGAGCAGACCTTAACCTCCATGGTCAATCCTGAGAGCTGCAGGATAGGACCTTGGCCTTTTACCCAGCGGATAAACAGAGGCCCAGGGAGGGGCAGTAGCCTATCCAGGGCTCCAAGGCAAATGGCCAGAGGCAGGATGCCCCGGCCCCTCCTCTGCCTCCCAGGCCCCCAGACCTCAGCATTGCCTCCACCCTCCTCTGCAGGACTTACTCTGGGCCGCCAGCTTCTACTCTCGCTTCTTCCTGTCCTACGTCCCCTTCTATGGTGTCCCTGGGACACTGCTTCTCTTTGTTGCTGTCAGGTATGGCCAGATTTGGGATGGCAGGGAGTGGGGAGGTCACACACAGACAGCAGGTGACCTTCCTGTTCAGCCTCCACCCTCTTCCACCCCAACCCACAGAAAGGGGCAGTGGTGCCACTTCCCTGGGCTGTTGGTGGGATCAAATAAACACAAATGTAGCAGGACCCTGGGGTCAGCAGGTGAAGTCGCCCCTTGAGTGTCTGCTTTCACGAGCCAGGAATCTATGCTCAGCCTCGTGGGTGACACTGTTCCTGCCAGCTGCTTTAAACTCAGTGAAGGATGATTCTGTAACTCCATTGTGCAAATGAGGAAGCTGGGGCCCAGGCCTAGGGACTCCAGCCTCTGCCCAGGGTACTACAGTGGTGAGCTGGACAGGCAGCAATGCCTGAGACTCCCCCACAGGGTCCTGGAAAGCCACTGGTTCGTGTGGATCACACAGATGAACCATATCCCCAAGGAGATCGGCCACGAGAAGCACCGTGACTGGGCCAGCTCTCAGGTGGGCAGTGGGGAGAGCCCGATGGGGCCCACCCTGGGGTGCAGTGGAGTCCCAGCGAGGGGCCAGGGGCCGAGAGGGAGGGGTACTGCTGGGGCTGCCGGATACGAGAGGGGTGCCCTGGGCTCTGGACTCCGAGCTAGCCTCCCTAACCTGTGTCCCCCTGCTCCTGGCAGCTGGCAGCCACCTGCAACGTTGAGCCCTCCTTGTTCAATGACTGGTTCAGTGGGCACCTCAATTTCCAGATTGAGCACCAGTGAGTGTGGCCTCGGGGATCTTGATGGGCAGGGGTGAGGCTGAGCCCAGGGGCTGGGCCAGGAGCTGTTTCCCCATCTTTTTTATGAAAGACCAGAGCTCTGGGCTCACTGTGGGGCCCTGGGAAAGGTGGTGTGCAGGGCGCAGGAGGTGAGGAGTGGCGGGGGCTCTTTCTGACAGCCCTCTCAGGTGCCAACACATGTCCCCCCAGCCTCTTCCCCACCATGCCACGGCACAACTACCGCAGGGTGGCCCCGCTGGTCAAGGCGCTGTGTGCCAAGCATGGCCTCCAGTATGAAGTGAAGCCCTTCCTCACTGCCCTGGTGGACATCGTCGGGTAAGGCTGTGCCCAGGCCCCAGCTCAGCCTTGAGGCCTCCCTCCCTGCTTAGCGTTCATGCCCACAGCAAGAATTCTTGGAGCAGCTATAAGCATATCAGTGGGCAGGACAGGCTGAGTCCTGTCTTCAGGGAGCTGACGTTCTTGAGGATATCATTTTAATTTTCCAAAATGAGTAAATTACAGAAAAAGCGAATGTGTTCTAGCAAAAGAACAAGAGGGGCAGGTGAGGCGATCCAAGAGCAGGCAGGGATTACAGTTAACAGGGTGGCAGATAGGCAGTGTCAAGGTGCCAGCATTTAAGCAGAGGCCCTGGGGGCATCTAGCAGAATATTCTAGGTAAAGGGCACAGCAGTGCAAAGGGCCTGAGGCAGGAGTGTGCTGGTGGAGGAGGGACCATCTAACCCACATGTGGGAAGATGCCATGGCTGGGAACGCACTGTGGGCAAGAACCAACCAGCAGAAAGGCAGAGCGGGGGCTGCTGCAGCCGCTCAGCCCCCACAAGCCTGGAGGGAACAGAGGTCCAACTGGGGGTCTTCCTCCTCTGAGCCATTGTACATACTGTCCCCTTTACTTGGATGGCCTTCCTTCCATGCTGCTGTTCAGACTTGAGTTTCTGTATGATCCTTCCCAGCCTGGTCCTACGCGTCCCTGCTACTTGGCATAGTCCTGTTAGAGCCCCTGGCACAGAGTTTCCTAGCAAGTTGTTATTTCTGGCTCCTTTGCCTGACTTCGGGCTCCTGATGGGCAGGTCCCATATCCTACATGTCTTTGAGTCATAGGGCCCACCAGGAGAAGGCAACAGGAACTAGGTGAAGGAGGGACAGGCCCACTCAGGCTCCTGCCTGGACTTGGCTTTGGCTGCCCTCCCCTGCCCTCCCATCTGCATTCCATCCAGCTAATGGGTACCCTGCCTCCTCTGCTGACCTACTCCTGGCCCCATTCACCACCTGCCTCCGGGGACAGGGACTTGCAGAGGACTGGGGATGTCTCCACTCACACACATCATGGGGAGATGGGGGGTGTTGGTATCTTGCAATTGAGTCTCTGACCCCCCACCACACCTTCCAGGTCCCTGAAGAAGTCCGGCGATGTGTGGCTGGATGCCTACCTCCACCAGTGAAGCAGCATCCGGGAGCAGAGAGGGGTAAGGCCCAGGGCCTCAGCAACCACCAGGCCAGCCCCAGACGGGATTGACAGCCCCACCCTCTGCCCTCGCCTAGGGCACTCTGTGTGTCTCCTGGCCCTGCTGTCCTTCCTCTATCCCCTTGACTGCCTGTTCAGCAGCTCTACAGCCATGGCTCTGGGCCCAACAGGACCAGGGATAGAGGGAGGCAAAGCCACACGGTGGGCACAGCATGTTTTCCTAGAGCAAGAAATGGGGGAAAACTGTTATTTTTATATAAAAACCAACCCAGATATATTATGGAGCAGAGTGTTGAATTTGCATGAATTTTGAAGCTGGAGTCTGCCCTGGACTCCCCAGAGGCATTCAGGCTGTGAGGCCATCATGGTATCCAGGAGGGTTGGTGGCCAAGGAGCTCCCCTCTACTACAGGTGCTCTGGGCTGGGAAGGTGGCAGCTGTTCTTGCCCAGATCCACCTATGGGCTTGGTCCTGTCCCCTCCACCCACTTACCAGGAACCCTCTGCAGGATGGGACAGGGCTGGTCCAGCACATGAAGGCCCAGGGCTGAGGACTATGCCTGCAGGCACCTTCAGGGCATAGGCTGGGAAGGAATGTGGCTCTGGACCTGCACCAGCCTTGTTTCACAGCCCTCCAGGTGAGGCGGGCCTCAGCCAAGCTCAGAGCCACACTTGGTATCCCATGGATAGTGGCAGTGTGGCTTGTAGCCCGCAGAGGCAGCACCCATCCCCCATGCCCACCTGGGGCCAGGTGCTTGCCTGCTGTTGCTGCAGTGATATGCCAGGTCATTAAGGAATGGCAGTTCCATCCCTGAGCCTCAGGAATCTAGGAACTTGGCCTTGGGCAGGGCACTGCCCCTCACCAGCCCTTGACTTCCTCATCTGAACAGTGGGTATGGTTGGGACAGTTCTGCAGTTTCTTTTTGGGCATTCTGGGGATCAAACCCAGGGCTTTGCCTATGTTGAGTGCAAGGGTTACCACTTAGCCACGTCCGCAACTGGGGAGGGCTTTCGAGTTTCCTCTTGGGGCATCCTGAAAGTGAGAAGAAGGCAGGGGTGAGCTGCTGGACCCCTTCACTCCCGGCACAACACCCCTCAGCTCTGAACTGAGCTGCAGGGCTCGTTTGAAGAAGTGTTGGCAGCTTTAAACAGCAAAATTGAAATGCTGGGCTAGGAATTCTGAGTCTTCCTGGTGTGGGAGCAGGGATTGCTCCCCACTCTGTCAGGGTACTATGGGTCCATGCTGGAGCTCCCTTTGGGAGTTGAAAAGGACATAAACACTGCACTTGTGGTTACATCCTTAGAGGGGAGCACTCCCTGTACCCTAAGCCCACAGCCCCTACAAGGCAACCCAATCTGCTCTTCAAGTGAACTTTGACCTTTCACTCCAGGACCAAAAGCCCCTTAACGTTAATGATGATGATGACGGTCTCTGACACTCCTGCCCTTGCTCTGTGCAGGAAAAGGTGCTACGTGGGTTTGGGTCTCAGGACTCTTGGGGCTTGTTCCCAGGGGCTTGCCTTCTGGGAAGCTCTTCCTAACCCCAGGACTCCTCCCCTGCCCACCCAGCCTGAGGCCATCATCACCTGGAACATTGATCTCTTTAACTACTGAGAGCTGGGACCCCAGAACTCCCCCTGTCCCCTGCACCATGTCCTCCCTGCCCAAGGAAGTGCTAGCAGGAGCCTCCTGAGCAGGGCCAGGTGGAAGCACCACCCAGCCCTACCCCAGGCCACTCAGGTGGTTTCCACCCACTCTTCTCGGGGGTCAGATAGACCTGGGAGAGGTGGGAGTGGGTGGAGGGCCAATTCCTGCCTCTTCAGGACTCAACGCATTACTCGACTTCTCCCAGCCTTAGCCCCACTTCCTGAGTGACAGGAAAGAAGAGGGGGTGCAGCAGGAAGGCTCTTGGCCAGGACACGAGCAACAGGGCCTAGTGGTTATGTACTCATTTTGTGCCCGCAGTCCCTTGCCCTGGGCTACTTGCTCTGTGACCTGAGACAAGCCTTTTGCTTTACCTGGGCCTCATTTTCCTCCTGAGGGTAGGACTGAATGCCCCTTGGAAAGAACTTGCTGCCTCAAGTGCCGACATGACACAGCGTGTCCCACCTTCAGTGTCTCTGCACAGGCTGTTCCCTCTGTGGAGACACCCGCTCCTGTCACCAGCTGTTTAAATCCTGCTGACTCCTAGTGTCACATGGGCACCACGAGCCAGGGAGGGCTCTGGATGTCATTCCCTCCAGCCCCTGCCTGGCAGGATTTGTGCTACACCCTGGCAGGTGGTCAGCGGAGTTCCACACCTATAATCCCAGAGATTTGGGAGGCTGAGGCAGGAGGATCCTAAATTCAATTAGCAATTTAGCAAGACCCAATCTGAAAAAACAGAAAAAGCACCCCTGGCTTCATCTCCAGTACCAAAGTCGGGGGTTGTTAATACCCTGGGGCAGAGGTCGGGGAGATGGTACAGGCTTCTGCCCAGAGGGACCGCTGAGCCTGCAGCACCACCCAGGGGCGCCCAGAAGGCTGCACCATTGTGGAGAGGGTTATGCTCCATGCTGCCTCTGGTGGTGGCCTAGGGAAGTACACTCCTGTCGTCTGCAAACCCAGAGTTCCCAGTTACTCCCCAGGGCTTGAGGGACCTGGGGAGGCCCCGAGATCAATGGCCACCCCCAGGTCTCTCCCTACTGCCTGAAATCCATCACTGACAGGTCATTTTTGCCCTTGTCCCCTTCCATCCCCATGCTAGAGTCCCTGGGAACAGGCTACTCCCCACTTCTAGCATAGCTCCCCTTCCCTATCTACAGGTTTCTTATTCAGTCCCAGAGCAAAGACTGAGACAACACGGGCCAGTTTTGTAAAAGGAAGGTGGGAAAGACGTTGGTGGAGCCTCTGAGAAATCCCATGTACCTTTTTTTATTGTCTGCACAAGAGCCAAAGCAACATGAAAAAAATAAAAGACGCAAAACAACCAAGAGACACCGCGCTTGTGTGTTTATCTGTTCCTTCAACTAGCCAACGTATCTGCTAAGCCTCCAAGGGCAATTCAGAGCCAAGCCCGCCCTCGTCCTGTGGGAGTGACCAGCGGTGGGGAGGCAGAGATAATGCTCTGTGGCAGGACAGGTCCTCAATCTTTCCCACGCACACCTCCTGGGACACCGCAGCACTGCCAGTGTCAGCCGCTCGGGGGCTCCTGTCACCAATTCTCTTAGAAACGTGCTGTTGAGCGGATGATTTGGAAGAAAGACGTAATTGCTTTCAAAATCCAAAGATACTCGCTTCTAATGGCAGAAGGCAATGATCGTGACCTCTTAGCATGCTGGGTGACTGCGTGTTCCATTTATGCATGCTCCAGCCCTGGTCTAAACAGCAGGCCTTCCCCTCTGACCTATTTCTTCACAGTTGGTCACCAGATGCCCTGCTGGGATCCACAGCTGACCATTTCCATCCCGGACTGTAGAACAGACCATCCCTCAGGGTCCTCTCCGTGGATGGTGTAGCTGGGCCAGCTGAGGACTTTTTTTTTTATTCATAAACTTATTTGTTGAACAATCAAACAAGCTTCTAATGAAATAATATAATATATATTATATATATATATAAAATTCTGAAAATTAGATTTACCCCTAAGAACCCCCCCCCCAATTATCCACCCTTATCCCTCCCCCCCACTCCTTCCCAATGCTTGTCTACAAATGCCTTAGGTTGTATGACATTACACCTTATCCGTATTTAAAACATGACAATAGATCTCCTTTCTCAATGGCCAGGGTCTAGCTCCAGACTGCACAGATGAGTGGAGACATTCGACCCTTGGTTCTCTGGGTTAAGCTGATTTTACTCAGCATAATTTCTTCCATAGCCATCCATTTACCTTCAAAGGCTGCAATATCACTGTTTCTAATTGCTGAGTAAACTCCATGGTATATACATACCACAGTTTTTGGATCCATTCATCCAGTGAGGGACATCTGGGTTGTTTCCATAATTTAGCTATTGTAAATTGAGCTGCTATGAACATTGATTTTGCTGTGTCACTGTAGTGTGCTGAGGACTTTTGATGATGGACCCAAAGCGCATAGCAATCCAAGCCCAGCCTAGGTGGCTGCCACCTCCGCCCTGCCCCTTCTTGCCAAAGGCCTCCTCTCCCCTTCCGGTGGGCCCAGAGGGCTTCTGATACCAGGCAGGACATCTGAGGAACTTGCCTGGTCACTGACCGCTTCCCGGTCACCAACTTCAAACACAGCTGAGGCTGCTTGGCCAGCCCTGTCTCTGGGCCTGGTGCCCGGTACGTGCCCACACCACCGCAAGGCTGATGTGGTTATCTTGTTAGCCGCCCTACTAGGGGTGAACTCTTATCTCCTCTACCTGGACTAACTGCCCTCCACTGCCTCCACCCACTCTGGCCAGCCTCAGGGCCTCCTGGCTGCAGTCTGAGGTTTTGATGTGGTGGAGCAGGGGAAGATGAGATGACCTGGCAAACGGTTAGGGGCAGGATTCCCGTGCACCTACCCCGATCCAACTGCCATTATTGTGTGGCTCAGGCCAGTATTTACCCCTCTGTGGCCTCAACCTTCTGGACTGTGAATGGAGGTGTCAGGGTTTGGTCACACAGGGCTTTGAAATGAGGGTGTCACAACTTTGGCAGGGGGCAAGGTCAGAAACGCACAATTCTGGGGGTGTTGGGAAAGAGCCACCGAGTACTGGGACAGAAGGAAACCTTCAGGCACAGAACAGGTATGGTGTCTCCACCTTCTTGACCTCAGGGTAGTTCTTTCTTTTTTTTTTTTCAGGGTAGTTCTTGGGTAGGGGGATGTCACAGAGAAGATTCAAGTACCCATGGACCTGTGTCAAGATTTGTCCTTTGCTCACAAAGCTGTAGCGTCCACCTAGTCTCCCAAGCCTCCCCACTGAGCGCCTATCCCCAGGTCCCTGGTTGTCATGGGGGATAGACCGTGGATTTCCAGTTGACACGGACTGGGCTGGTTGCTTTCCCTACCCTGTGCCATCCTGAGAGTCAGGGGTGCCAGGGTCAGCCCGGTGGCAGGTGGAACCCGGGCACAGGTAAGGACAGGAGGCATGTTCTCCAAAGTCTTCTGGCGTCTGAGGGCTTATCAGAGGGCAAGGGCTCATAGGTTGTGAGACATTTCAGCCAGCATCCTTGGAGTCCCTCTAGCCTAGTCCCTTCACTGCTCAAATGCAGAAACTGTGGCCAAGAGGGCCAGGATGACAAAGGACTCACCCAGGGCCATTCAGCAACAATCTCTGCCTCCTGGTTCAGAGATTTCTCTGCCATCTGAGGCCCTGGGGAATCACACCCCCCACACACAGGGGTGTCCCTACCAGGCTAGGCTAGCCTCAGGTCAGTGGGCAGGGGGTGGGATGTGAAGGTCTCTGCTGGAAGAGTTGGGAGGCCAGGGGCAGAGCCCGAGATGCTGGCTAATCTTCCTCCTGGCTCCTCCCTGGCACACCTGCCATGACCTGGCCAGCTAAAGCAGCCTGAGCTGAACGACCAGACGGCAGCATAGAGCCAGTCCAAGGGCCCCCACCACACTCCTTCAGACCTGCTCCAGGCTCAGCAGTCAGATAGACTAGGACCCCATGCCTTGACATGAACAGGTGACGGGTCTGTAGGGGCTGAAGGAGCACAAGGGCCACAAGACGGAAGCACCAGTCTCCAGGGCCTTCTGCAGCCCCTTCTAGAGAGGACCCTCAGGCCCTCCTCCCTGGTGCCCAAGCCCTGCCGGGCGGGCCTTCCCCACTCAAGACCCAACAACTCCTCCCTGACAGCAGCAGACCGGAAGCACACCAGCTTCCCTCCTTCTTACTGAGCCACAATGCAGTGAGAATAAAATCACTTCTTTTATTTCCCAAAAACGTAGGGGCGGGGAAGCAACATGATAAAAATTAAGATCAGTTCCCTATGGATTCATTCTGCCTCTGGAGAGGGCAGCAGCTATGGGGGCGGGGCGGGCTGCCTTGGCTATCTTGGAGGTCTCAGCCCCCACTGAGCTGCTCCTGCTTGGCCTCTCCCCTGAATCTAAATCTTGTTAGTGGGTTAGATCTTAGTCCCTCCCTCCCTCGCACTCTCCCAACGCCTTCAGCTGCCCTGGCCTCCAGCTGCCCTGGCCTCCAGCCCAGCCTCCTCCTCACTGGGTCCCCCCACTTCCCTGGCACCTCAGGGTGGCCTCCTCTGAGACTCTCCTCCCCCCTTGCTTCCCTCACCCTCCTGCCAGCAGCGGTCTCCACATGCTGGGGTTTGGGCGTCTCATAGAAGGCAGATTGTCCTGAGACCGGCTCTACCGCCACCCTCCTGTCAGAATGCTGGTGTAGCAAAAAGTTAAAACGGCAAAGATAAAAAACAGTAGAAGACAGGAGAGCGAAGCCGAGTGCTGTCCGCGCTGCCACCCCCGCTCTGAGGAGGGACCGTGACAAGTTCTAGCCACTGCCCCTCCTGCAGGGCCCACATCCTCATGTCCAACTGGCCAGGGACTGACTGGAGCCCTGAATCTGAATGACCAGAATCTGAATGAGGTGGGAGCAGGGCTGAGCCTCTGGCTGGCTGGCTGGCCCCTCCCCCAACCTGCCCATTGCTTCCGCTGGGCACAAGGGACCCCTGCTTTGGTCCCAAGACCTGGAGTTGGGAAGGTGGTGGAATGGAAGCCGCAGAAGTCTGGGGACCCAGAGCTCCAGCGGTGGGCAGAGGAGGACATCTCCCTGGACCCAGAGGTCTGAGCTGGCTAGGCTGCACGTCTAGAGCCCTGGACAGCTGGAGGTGCAGATCCCAGCCATGGGAAGGGGACATGGAGCACAAACCACACCACCTCACTTCATCAGCCATCAGGGAGAGCCTGGACCCTGCCCACGGACCCCCAGAGTATCTGAGGAACTAAAGAGTTTATCTGAGGCCTGGGGGCTGGGCTGGCAGGAGAGGAGTTCCAGGTCAGGCCCATGGACCTCTGTCTCCTCAGATCCTTAGGGGCAGAAGCTGGAGGCAGGGAAGGAGCCACTTCCCATGGCCACCTTTCTCTCTGCTCCTCGGAAGAAGGGGCTTGGAGGTGGTGGGGTGAGGGTTAGGGCTGACAGAGGGCAGGCCCCATGAGGACAGGGGCTGGGGGGGTGGTAAAGGGAAAGGAGAAGAGAAAGGGAGAAAACCAAGCATGGAGTCCACAAGCCGGTGTGTCCCCCAGCCTCATGGAAACCCCTCAGAACAAAAGCCCGCCCCTCCCTCTGGCCATCACCCCCGGCGCCCTTTCCCCACAGGGGTCTGAGGGCAGCTGCTTCACTTGTGGAGGTAGGCATCCAGCCACAGCTCCCCAGACTTCTTCAGGGAACTGCAAAGAGAGGTGAGGGGACCAGGCTCAGGAAGGGGACGCTGAGGGGACCGGTGCGGGGGCTCAAGTGAGGAGGATGAGACGGGGAGGCTATGTTGGGGGTGGCGGGTGCTCCTCTCAGCTACCTACTAGGGCTGAGGGCTGCTAGCTAAGGCTCCCCAGGGAAGTCCCAGCAAAACGACAAAGGGTCAGTGGTCTTCCAGTCCTTAGTGGGAAGCCAGGCAGTTAGTTGCTGACACTGGGTGGCACCCTTGGGGGTAGTGGACCCACCAGGATGGACAAGCCCTTCTGTGGTCTCCATCATGAGTAAACCCAGCGATGCACATCCTGATCCCTCCCTGCGCCCCAGGGGCCTCGAGGCGCTCCAGCACCTGCTGACCCTCACTGCTCACCTGATGATGTCCAGCAGGGCCCTCAGCAGTGGCTTCTCCTGGTATTCAATGCCATGCTTGGCGCACAGAGACTTCACCAGCGGGGCGATCTTGTACAGGTTGTGCCGCGGCATGGTGGGAAAGAGGCTGGGGGTGCGGGCAGGAGGACTGTGAGGATGTTGGGCCAGCTGCCCCCCACCTCCTCCACGGCCTAGGCGCCGCCTGTGGCTCCTCCGGAGCGCCCCGGGCTACAGATGGGAGGGGCTATTTGTGAACAGGTGTCCGCTCTAGAAAGCTGGAGACTAGATGGCCAGAGACAAAAATGTCACGCTGTCCCAAAAATGGAAGTGGAAAGAAACAGATGGGAGGTGGGAGGAAGAGGGACAATGACAGCAGGTGAGATAGTCCCTCAGCCACCTGTGCTCTAGGCAAGCTATGGAGCTAGGTCTCTAGTTTCCTTGTCAATAAAATGGGATCAATTACCCCTGTCCTGCCAGCCTCACAGGGTCAGGTGCTATCCAGGCAAGCTCTCCCAGACTGTGAAGTAGCACTGTTCCCATGGCCACAGGGCCCGGGGAGCCACTCTCCTGACCTCAGGGAGGTGGCTGCAGAGTCACACTGGAAGATGGATGGGGCAGCGACCTTGCCAAGGGGAGAGAGCCGCACAGGCCGCCCTCTGCCCCACGGGCCTGGTGGCCACTTCCCTCCCGTTGTTGGACTCCCCACCTCCCTCAGCCTCGCCCGGGCCTCACTCACTGGTGCTCGATCTGGAAGTTGAGGTGCCCGCTGAACCAGTCGTTGAAGAAGGATTGCTCCACATTGCAGGTGGCTGCCAGCTGCAGAGGGGACAGGAGTCTGAGTGACCAGGGCCAGGGGTTAGGAAGAAGATAGCAGGGCCTGGACTTTCTCCTAAGAGGCCCAGCCTTCCCTGGGGTCTCAGGGCCACCTCTCTGTCCTACCCTTCTGCCTAGCCATATTCCCCACCTGTCCCTCTGGAGATTCTTATCTCCCTTTCTTGCTTAGCTGGGAGGCTGTGAACAAAAGGACAGAGGCAGCCCTAGGAAAACCCAGAAGAGCTGGTCCACTGGTGCAGCCCAGTCTGGGGTGAGGACATCGAGTGCAGGCCACTGGTGAGCCTGGCAACCCAGCCGCCTTCCCTCACCTGGCTGCTGAACCAGTCACGGTAGTGGTCGAGGTGAATCTCCATGACAATATGATTCATCTGTGTGACCCACACAAACCAGTGGCTCTCCAGGAACCTGGAAGACAGTATGGCTCAGCAGGAGCCTCTGAGCCCCTCCATGGGATCCGCTGTTCCACCCGGCCAGGGCGGGTGAAAGGGTGAAAGGCTCGGCCCCGGCTGCAGCGCCAGGACGAAGTGGGTCTGCCTAGGTCTTTCCCATCAATGCCAGGGATTGGCCAGAAAAGCCAAGGCACCTGATGAAGTTGAGGAACAGGAGGGCTCCCAGGATGCCATAGAAAGGGATGTAGGTGTAGAAGAAACGGACGTAGTAGCTGATGGCCCAGGC
Source organism: Aplodontia rufa (assembly GCA_004027875.1). Classification (NCBI taxonomy): domain Eukaryota; kingdom Metazoa; phylum Chordata; class Mammalia; order Rodentia; family Aplodontiidae; genus Aplodontia; species Aplodontia rufa. The sequence goes on along the minus strand of PVKS010003749.1, from coordinate 20,280 downwards.
CAAGTCCTGCGGGAAGAGACAAGATTAGACATGGGCCTGCCTGGCCCTCCCTGGCACAGATGTGAACACACACTGTGCGCTGCCAGGCACAGGGATTTGGGCACAAGGCTGTGCAGCTGCAGCACTTCCCCAAACACCACCTATTTGCATGGAGTCTGCCCAACCGCCTTGGCTTCTAAGGAAAGGTGGGATGTTTCAGTAGAGATCAGGACATCCACTGAGCGGCAGCCACAGGAGCAGCCAGAGGTCTGCTGGGGACTCTACAGGTGTGTATGTAATCTGCCAGGTGATGAACTGTCCTCGGCCCTCTCTGCTCACCAGCACCTGGACCTCTTTCCTCACCTCTTGCTCCAGCATGGAAACACACAAGGGCAAAGGCCAGTGCACTGTCCATCCCTGACCTCCTTCGGGGCCCTTCCAGGCAGCCCGAGGGCCTCTTCCAGGCAGGGGAATTCCATTCTCCCTCCTCACACTTCCTGGGAGGTCACAGGGTCCTAGGCTTGGACACTTCTCTTTTGCTGAGCAAGTGGCCTCTTGGAGTCCCCACAGCTTAGCCCTCCACCACAGGCAGGCACTCCGCAGAGCAGGCCATCTCTCTCCACTCCCTCTGCCACCCAAGGTCCCTCCTGAGGGCAGGGCCATGTCCCTGTCACGGCCAACCCGGTTCTGCCGACAGGTTCCTCCCTTGTGGGCATGTTATCATCTCGCACCTCTGCACAAAGCCAAGCTTCCCCGGTGTGCCATGACTTGGCTGGACCACAGCAGCCTCCCACGGCTGGTCCTCCGTGTGCACCCATGGCAACCAGCGACCTATCCTCCCAGATCCCATCCCTCTCCTGCAACACCCTACCGTTCACCCAAGTGGCTCAGAGTTCTGTGGGACTGGGAATTACTCTCTCTTCAGAACCACTGACGGGAGAGGATGATCACACTGGTGTCTTAAAATAGGTCCTAGCAAGTGGAGTTGGGAGATTAGGAGGTCATTTCAGTAGCCCATGCAGGAAGTGATGGTGTCCTAAATCAGGACCTACACTGTGGACGAAGAGGTGACAGATTCCAGAACTGTTTAGGAGGCAGAAGTGGCCATATTTGGTGGCTGCTTGGTTGTGAGGAATCCGGGCTGGCCCTGGTGTCACCCCAGGTGATGAGGGGTTGGGGGCTGTTGGCTGAGTGGGAGGGGCCAGCTTGACAGGCTGAAGAAAGGAGAGTCGGAAGTTGCTCCAGTGGCAGGGGGTGAGGCAGTCTCTAAGGAGGCAAGGGAGACAGATGGTGCAAGTCCTACTCCCGATTTTCTTCATGTTTGACTTTTTGAGTGTCTGCAGGGCAGAAGTGTGTGTGTGTACACGTGTGCACGCATACACACATGTATAAATAAATGGGGGTGGATGCTTGTTTACTTCTGTGTAGAGTGATATACGTCTGTGGGACCACTGGCTCCAGGCATAGGGATGAAGGAGAGGCAGGGAAGCAACAGGACAGGAACAGAGGGGCAGGAGAGCCAGAGGGGAGCGGTGGAATCTGGGAAAGCACCAGGAAGAACTTAATTGGCAGGGTGACAGTCCAATACGGTCCCTTTGTCAAGGCAGTGAACAGCTACCCCCAGAGACCTTGCTCAAAGCTCGTAGGGCTTGTCCCTGTCTTTCCTTGGGGCCAGGGCTTCCTGGGGCTCCATGCATGGGCGTCTGGACAATTCTTTGCTTGATGGGCAATTGATTGAGTGGTAGAAGACTAGCGCCTTCCCTGGCTGGATGCCAGAAGTGCCCTCCTCTCTCCAAGTTGTGAAAATCAAAAGTGTCCCCAGATGTTGCCAAACGGCTCTTGAGAGCCGTTCGGGTTGAGAGCCATGCCAACTGCAGTTGCATTTGGGGCTGAAAGGCCTGAAGGCCTAACAGATACACCTGGCTCTGCCACCTTTTAGGGATGCAGAATGATTTTTCTTTCCTGCTCTTCCTAGGCAATGCTTGTTCCTTACAGAACTTCCTTGTTCCTTACAGAAGCAGTTAAAAGAAAGATAAAATATTACAGCTATTAAATGACCAGCACTGCAGCTCAAGTTCCTCCTGGGGACCCAGAGGAACCCAGGAGAAGCAGCAGTCCCATTAATGGGTAGGAGACCTGGGCTCAAACGTCAGCCACTTTATTCCTCTGTCCCAAGCCCCCACCTGCCTCTCAGTAAAACAGGGTAAAGGGACAAAGTAAAGGTGCGTCGCTGTTCCTGGAACAGGGTACATACTGACAAAACACTCACTTCACAAGGAAACAAACAGAGACTTCCTGGTCCTGCCTCCTCCCCACCCACCCTGCCAGCTCCTCAAGCCCGGGGCGCTCCATCTCCAGACATGGCCCTTGGCCCATAACTTCAGTGACAGTCCTAAGACGCTCTACAAACATGAGGTACTGATATTTGAGAGAGAGCAGGGTCTACGGTGTGGGGGGAGGACAGAGGACGTGGCATCAGGAGACGACGTCAGGTGTCATAGAGGTCAAGGTTCAAGCTTTCAGTTGTAATGATCTTCATGTGTGAAACGGTTTTGTTGTTTAAAAAGAAAAGAAAAAAAAAAAAAAAGGCCAGCAAACTGGACATGGTGGCGCATGCCTGTAACCCGTGACTCTGGCAAGGTCAGGCCAGTTTGGGCAACTTAGCAAAATCCTATCTCAAAATAAAATGTGGAAAGGGGGTGGGGATGTAGGTCAGTGGTAGGGGGCTTGCCTAGTATGCAAGAGGCTCGGGGGTTCAATCCCCGCATCCCCCCCCAAAAAAAAGCAGAAAAGGAGAGAAAGGAGGGAAGGAAATGCAGCAAAACGTAGCAAATGTATTCTTGTCTGTTCTCTCCCAGAGGAAGGCACCATGTCCCTGTTGCAGCGAAGCCTGCTGTCCTGGGCATGTTATCATCCTGCACAAACCATGACCACACAGCTCTGTAAATCCAAGGCATCCCTCAGACGCCATGTTGTGCAGTCCCCTACAGGGCCTCTCTCTCGGTCTCTCTCTAATCTCTCTCTGGAAGCAGAATCAGGAGACTGAATCACATACCCAAATTAATATGTTGAAGTTCTAGCCCCTAGTACTTCAGAAGGTGACCTTCTTGGGGGCTGGAGCGGTGGCTCAGCAGTTACAGTGCTTGCCTGGCGTGCACAAGTCCACGAGTTCAAACCCCAGCACTACATACACAACGAAGTCTCAGAGCAACGAAAGCCATGTGAAAGACTGAATCAAAATTGATTCTGTCTGTCTCTCTCACTGTCCCCTCTTTCTTTAAAAAAAAAAAAAGAAGAAGGTGACCTTCTTTGGATAGGGCATCACTGCTGGTGTAACTAGTTAAAAGGAGGTCATCAGGGTGGACCCTAATCCAGTAGGACTGGTGTCCCTATAAAAACAGGGGACATTGGACACAGATATACAAAGAGGGAAGAAGATGTAAAAACAGGGAGAAGATGGCGTCTACTGGTGGAGGAGAGGGGCGTGGGACCCTACTTTCCCTCACAGCCTGCAGAAGGAACCAGTGCTGCTGGCGTCCTGAAGTTGGCCTTCCAGCCTCCAGACTGTAAATTTCTGTTTGCTGAAGCCACCCGGGTCGGCTGCTTTGTAGCATGGTCTTGGCAAACGAACACACGTGTCTTCTTAGCCGATGCCCAGCTGCTCCCCATTGCTCAACTAGGCGCGGGATGACAAGGTCCAGGAGCCCACAGGGAATGCCGGAGTGCAGGGGCTGGGGAGGGGCCACAGCCAGCTGTGCTGTGTGCCTATCACATCGCCTCCAGGCTCCGCAAAGGCAGTGGCCGCCCTAGAGGTGGCCTTCCCGGCTCTCACGGCCCCAGAGACCCCAGAGGAGGACCCTTCCCAAGAGTGACCAGTCTGCCCCAGGCTCACAGAGGTGGCATACTGCAGCACAGTGTAGGACCCTGGGTGCCCTCGCCCTGCGCACCCTTCTCCCCACCCCCAAGCCGGCCCCCAGAGACTCACCACCCAGTGTTTGTGGACGATCATGGTCATGATGATCTGATACTGGAAATACATGGGGATAAGCAGCGGTGGCCCAACTGCGGGAGAGAGCAGAGGCATTCAGGGAGGATCGGAGGAGCCGGGCGGACACTGAACAGAGGCCAGCCCTGCAGGGCAGGGGAGGGCAGGGGAGGACGGGGCGCGGACAGCTCCAAGGCAAGCATCTGTAATGTGGGCCCAGAAGGGTCAGCACGGGCGCTCAGGGTTCAGAAAGGGGGTCCAGTTGGAAGGGACAGCTGCAGGTGCCCCAGCACTCACTCAGGAAGAAGTACTGATGCTGGTGGTTGTAGGGCAGGTATTTCAGCTTCTTCTTGCCATACTGAGGAGAAAGGAGAGATGGACAGTGAGCACCAGCTGCCGGGCCCAGGCTCCTGTACCCCACCACCCCCGCCTTCTCCCTGCTCAGGGCAGTGCTCCGGCCCCTTCCCGTCAATCTGCACCCTGCACCTGTGAAACCCAGCAGAGGCCAAGGTTTCCTCGCCCAAGCTCACGGGTCAGCGCCCACTGGCTGGAATCCTCCGCGGGCCCAAGGGCCGGTGCTGACAACTGAGGCTCAGAGGCCCAAAGCCCTGAGGAGTAGGCCCGGCTGGGCACGAGCACCCAGAGGGAGCCCTTTGGCCTTTCTGTCTCTTTAGGGGTAAGAAAAGTCCCTGGATCTCCCTCGGGAGTTCCCTGGAGCCCACAGCAGCCCAAGAATTGTTAGAAGTCATCAGGATAGGAGTGTCTACTCCCTGGAGCTGCCCTGTAATTAATAATTTCATTTATTCCTTCTCTACCCCCCTCCTTTTATTTTTTATTTTAATATTTTTGGCACCAGGGATGAACTCAGGGGCACTTAACCCCTAAAGCACATTCCCAGCCCTTTTTTTAAAAATAAAATTATTATTTTTTTTTAATTTTAAAGAGAGAGGGACAGTGAGAGAGAGAGAGAATCAATTTCATTCAGTTTTTCATGTGGACTTCACGGCTCCTACACTTCATTGTGTACGTGGTGCTGGGGTTCAAACTCGCATACTTGCGCATACAGGGCAAGCGCCCGTAACCGCTGAGCCACCGCTTCAGCCCCACCCCCCAAGCCCTTTTTATGTTTTATTTTGAGACAGGTTCTCACTAAGCTGTTTAAGGCCTCACTGAGTTGCTGAGGCTGACTTTAAACATGCGATCCTCCTGCCTCAACCTCCAGAGCCACTGGAATTACAGGCATTTTGATACTGGGGATTGAACCCAGTGGCACTCTACCACTGAGCTACATCCCGGACCCTTTTATTTTAAAACAAGGTCTCACTAAGTTGCCCAGGCTGGCCTGGAACTTGCGATCCTCCTGCCTCTGCCCCGTAAGTGGCTGGGACCATAGATGTGCACCACCACACCCAGCAGTCTGGAAATGTGTAAGAGTTAATCACTTCTCCTCAGTTCACCTGGGGACACCGATGGACCATAGAAGGCTACACACAGCACAGGCACCAAGAGCTACCCCCTGGTGACCTGACTCTGGTCCTACGACCAGCCTCTAGGAACTAGCCCACCCTGCTCTGTAGGGATGAGACCTAAGGAGTCTCATAAGGCCAAGTGCTGACCCCAGGACATTGCCCCATCCATCCCTCCCTGGAGCCCACTCTCTGCACCCCACATACTGAACCCTTGGGCATGGTCCAGGCCAAAGCCCCTGTTCTCCAGCCAGAACAGAGAAGAGTGCTTGTCAAAGTCATGGAGACAGCCAATGGGCTCCAGCAAGGAAGAGGGTGTGAGGAGGAACAAAGTCCAGCCTATCCTAGGACTTCACGGTGGTGCCAGAGGCCCCGGTCACAGCATACCCGGCTGAAGCAGCGCCAGAAGCGGTCCGTTTGTTCCATGGCGCGTCCTGTGCCTTGGCAAGGACCTCACTCATTCCCACAAAGTATTTCATGAGCCTTAGTCTGTCATTAAGGTCAGGGTGGGGGCTGGACTTGGAGAGGTCAAACCAGGGAGGCCTCAGAGCAGCCTTTGATGATGTCCCAACAGAACAGCCAGCAGGAAGGGCCAGCATGGGAGAGAGCACCCGCAAGGCGGCCAATAAAAGGAGTCACACACAGAGGCCCGGGGACCCAGGGAGGCTGTGACCCACAAAACAGGCCCTGGGTTCTGCTCTAACCTCCCCATGGGAGCCAGGAAACAGGGCCCCAGGCAGCCGCTATGCACAGGCTGCTCAGCTCTGGCCATCACCCACCACATCTCGGTCCACTGGTCACCTCTTTCCACTCAGGGACTGAGTCAGAGGCTTCCCCTAGAGGGACTTAGGACTGTCCAAACTGCTGAGAGCAAGGGGTAGGGGGCACCCAGGGAGTTTATGTGACGCTGCGTTTGCGTAGCAAACAGTTTTCACTGGCTTATGGTGACCTTGGGGAAGGACAGTTTGCAGGGCTGCTCCCAGAGAAGACACTGCTGGCTCCCATGTGTGCTTCTTCGATGTCACAGACTGACAAAGGGGAACCAAGGGCCACCCTGGGCAGTGGCAGACCTCAGAACCAGCCTCTGAGCACTGCCAGCACGAGGGCAGCAGGGGCTCAGGATTTAGAAGCAATCGGTTATGGAGCCAGTTGCTGAGTGGAGGTACAATGCACACACTCCACAGTGTTGGGAGGGCCCGGCAGAGGGAACGGACAGCAAAGCAGAGGGGCAGCGAACGAACGTCAGTCATGGTCACGTGTGTGCACAAAGTGACGCGCCAACACACCACTGCACAGCTGCTCCCACCTCAGTGGCCTCCAGTGGGGCAGCTGCAAGGTGGCTGGGCAGGTTACGGTTGACCCATGGTGCTCATGCCCAAAAAACCCAGAAAGCACAGCAATGGGTTTGGTGACACCAAGCTCTGCCCTGTGACTGGTTCTTGGGCCTGTTTTTCTTTGCCAACACCTTGCTGCCTACATCGTCTGAGCACAGAAGGGATGAAGAGAGGTATTTTTAGAAAGTAGAGCTCCTGGCTTCTTAATTTATCAGAAAGCCAGAGTGACCCCACACACATTTCCTAAGTGTCCGCCAGGTGAGAGGGACCCACAGGTCGGACACCTCGACTTGGGACCAGACAGTGTGGATTTGAATGGGGGCACTGCCTGTCCCTAGCTGCAACTTGGAGCAGATCATTTCATCTCTAGGCCTCTGTCGCTCCCTCTATACTCATATAGCTGATGGTGGCTCCCGCCTCCCTGGCTAAGCAAGGACATTGCACATGCATGGTGCTGGGCCCAGGACTCAGTCAGCGAGAGTCAGCGTTCCTCCCAGCTGCGGGCTGCAGGATCCAACATGCTGGGAGTGGAGGCCCCCACATTCCTCCTCTCCTCCCAGGAGGTCCCAGTCACACACAGGAAGAAAGCTTGGGAGGCGGGACCATGGTGGGGACACACAGGGAAGACAAACGGTGCTTTCACCAGCTAAGCAGTAGACAAGGATGTGGGTGGCTTGTGGTGGCCGGACCCCAAGCAGGAGATGGTGGCACACAGGGCTTGCTTTGAACAGGGACAGCGCGTTCCCAAGCTGAGGCCGACTGCTGGGGACGCAGGCCAGGGGCAGAATGAGGAAAGTGCCGCCAGCTCTGGTGGCTGGGCTGACCCCCAGGCTCCACAAGGCCCACAAGGCCAGGCAAGGGTGAGCATCAGATCGGGTGCCAGGGGCATGTGGAGGGGACTGTTCAGGTTTGAAACAAAATGTCTAAGGAATGACAACAGCCTTCCTTGCGTGCCTAGGGCTGGGGGAAGGGAAGCTGCCGAAAGCCCAGTTGGTTGCCTCTGGAAACCTGCAACTTCACACACAGGAAAAGGAGCCACGTGGCCATATCAGGAACGGGCAGAGTGGCAGAGTGCCTACCCTCAGTCCTCCCAAGGGGGGCCACAGGTGCTACAGTGGGGACTGGCCACTGTGCCCTGTCCATGGTTGTCACGCAGCAGGAAACCTGGGGCTTCAGCTGCCAATGGGCACAGAGCAGGGACGCTTCCCAGATGGGGGCAGCAAGAGGCTCCCAAGCGGATGTGCTGGGACCCCACTTCCGGTGCTGTGTGGACAATGCCTCATGCTCCCGTCCACAATATGGGGAGATCAAAGAAGAGCAAAGCAAGACTGCTGCATCTAATTGAGCCCTGAAAGTTCCCATCAATGCACTAAGACCCTAAGAAGAAAATACAGAGGTGCACCATTTTATTTTGAAACAGGGTCTCCCTGAGCTGCTAAAGCTGGCCGCGAAGTTGCAAGTCTCCTGCCCCTGCCTCCCGAGGCGTTGGGATTTCAGGTATGCACCACAGTGCCCAGCCATCTTCTTATTTTCAAGGGTACAATTGTCTATCCAAGTTTATTCAAAAGAATAAACTGAAACTGGGTGTGGTGGTGCACACACCTGTAATCCCAGCAGCATGGGAGGCTGAGGCAGGGGGATCACAAGTTCAAGGCCCGCTTCAGCAGCTTAGTAAGGCTCTGAGCAATTTAGCAAGACCCTGTCTCAAAATAAGAAAAAAAATAAACAAAATGGGCTAGGGAAGTGGCTCAGCAGGTCAGCGCCCTCTAAGTTTAATCCCCAGTACCAAAGAAAGAGAGAAATCAACTAAAACTAGAATCACGAAGAACCATCAGTGGACCTTAGCTGGACGTGGCTAGGCAGATATCAACCACTTTCCTGAATACCAGAGAAACGCCTCATGAAAATGAAAATATCCATTTAAAAAGGAGTACCCAAGAGACACAAAGAAAACCACAAAGCCTTGTCCAGAGAGACAGAATCGCTCTTGAATAAGGGCAAGGCCCTACTGCTGGCAGGGAAGTGGAAACCAATCAGTGGACAAGCGCGAGACCAGATGACCCAGTCCAGACCAGACTCCAGGTGCAGGAGGGCTCACACCATCATGTGGGGGTGGAGGTCAACGCAATCCCTTAGGGGGGCCGGGGAACCTGGCCGACCCCTGAGATTTGTGAAAGCAGAGCATCATCACACCCAAATCCCACTGGGTAGAAGGTAAACATTCAGATGTAAAAACCATAAAAAACTGAAAATAACATCTGGGAAGAATTTCCTAAGCATGGCAGCATCAAAAGAATCTACAGGCGAGGAAATGCGCTTTGCTACATAAAACTAACAACCAGAGGGCTGGAGCAGTGGCTCAGCGGTTACAGCGCTTGCCCAGCATGCGCCAGGACACGGGTTCAAACCCCAGCACCACATACACAACGAAGTATCAGATCAATGAAAGCCACATCAAAACTAAATTGATTCTCTCACTGTCCCTCTCTCTTTAAATAAGTAAATAAATAATACCAAAAACAAAACAAAACAAAAAAAAGCTAACAACCAAAAATCCTCCTGGAAGTCAAATCTAAGATCAAAAGGTAAGGAACTACACAGGAAAAGGACCTCACCGGCCAGACCTTGCTCTTGACATCTCTGCAGGATGGATAGCCCTTAGGGCGCCTGCTTCTCATCTGAGCCCAGAGATAAGAGTCCTGGCATGTACCCTTGCTCTGGAGGCTAGGGTGGTGGCTCATGATCCCAAGGGACATGCAGGCAGGGTGGGGACTGCTATGGTATATGGGGCTGGAGAAAAGTCCAATTGTCACCTTAGTCAATAGACCAGAGCTCCCTGTGGGTAAAGGTGCACAGTCTGACCAAGATCTCAGGAAACACGGGCCCTTTCCGTTCCTGAGTACGTGAGAGGGGAATTCTACCAACACCAGTGTGGGCCCGGGCCTCCCCACTGTGACTGGCAACTGGATTCAGGCAGACCCCCTACCCCAAAGGCCAGCATTCAAGAAGTGAGACCTCAGAAGAGGTTTCAGAGACCACCACGTGAAGCAGCCCTCTTGGCCCAGGACCCGGTGAGCGGTGTTTTATTTGTTAGGGACACAGAGGACATCAATCAAAACAGCCAACAGCTCCACCACAAAGGAAGCCTTTGTCTCCACTATCAGAAAGCCTCCAGCTAATCTGCTCTCTATCTCTGAGGCCCCTAATCAAAGTGAGCAAGCTGTTTCCTAGAAGAAAAACAAAAGCCTGTATTTTGGCAGAAAATAAAATCCCTATCCAGCCAGGGAGTCTTAGTACTCCCAAAGTACCGAATTATGGCTCACTTCCTGTGATGGAGCAATGTCACCGAGAACCCAACTGTCTGCTCAGATACTCTCTCAGGGGGAGAGGGGTTCAAACCAGAACTAGAGGGATGGGCTCTCTCCTCCCCTTGCCCCCAGCTGCGGACGCCAACACAGTTGGGAACACCACCTCATTCGTGGAGCCAGTGCTTACTAAGGGTGAACCTGCCTCACTTGGCAAATGCTTACAGGTTCTACTCTGGGCACTGTGATTCTTAAGACTTGCAGAAAAGTAACAAAGATCTTCTGACTTTGCTTTCCATCATCAGTATGCTCCCCAAAAGCAAGGCATATGTAAAGTTAAAACAGAAACTGAGTTCTGGGGCTGGAGCAGTGGCTCAGGGGTTACAGTCCTTCCCTGGCATGTGCAAGGACGCGGGTAGAAACCCCAGCACCAAGTGCACAAAGGAGTGTCGGAGCGACGAAGGCCACGTAAAAAACTCAATAAAATTGATTTTCTCTCTTTCTCTCCTTCTCTCTCTCTGTCCATCTCTCTTTGAAGAAAAAAAAAACTGAACCCTAATGTAGAGGCTCTATTTAAAAAGAAAAGTAGTGACGGGGTGTGGTGGCACATGCCTGTGATCCCAAAGACTCCTGAGGCTGAGCCAGGAAGATCACAAGTTCCAAGTCAGATGGAACCAACCCAGATGCCCCTCACTCAACGAGTGGATACAAAAACTTTCGTACTTATACACAATGGAGTTCTACTCGGCCATTAGAGAAGACGGTATTATGGCTTTTGCAACCAAATGGATGGAGATGGAAAGAATTATGCTCAGTGAAGTACCCCAATCTCAGAGACTCAAGGGCCGAATGATTTCTCTCATCCAGAAGCTAGAATACATGGGGAAGCAGTATATTAGACGGCTAAGCTAACAATATTTCAAATTGTATGATTCTCAATGCAACAGGGGGATGGCTCCCTAGGTTACTTGGAGGCATAGGGAAGGGGATGGGGAGGGTATAGGAAGAACTCCTAGGAGACTGGAGAGTGGGAATATGGGGGAACCATCTCAGAAGCAGATGTCATTGTCCACGAGATACCCATTTAACGCAGGAATTCTTCTGGGGGAAACAGCAACAGGTGAAACCCAAGCTGGGCATCCATGATTTGGCATTACCCCTGGATAACTAAGTATATATACATTGGTTATTGATGGTTTGATAATGTTTCCCCCTCAATTGTATCTCTATATACATAAAAAAAAAAAAGTGGCGGGGGGGGAGGATGTTAATCTGAACATTCTTTAAATGCATTTGGGAATACTTTTATTAAGAGGAAATTTAAGAAATTGGGGTATATCTGAGCAGTGGAACATATGCTTAGCATTTACAAGGCCCTAAGTTCAATTTCCAGCCCCCCCAAATAAAAAGATTAGTAACACCAAATTTTCCTTATGAAACGGAGTGTTGTGCTAGAGTATAGCAACACAACAGAATATTGCCCAGTCATCAAAAAAGATAAGACCAATCTTCCTGGACTCCTGGAACAGGGTCTACATTGGTGACCAGTTGTAGGATAGAGGGCATAATTTCTTTAAAATTTTTGGTTTATTTTTATTTTGGTGCTTGGGCTTGAACTCAGGGGAACTTTAATACTGATCCACAACCCCAGACCCTTTTTATTTATTTATTTAAGACAGACTCTTGGTAAGTTTCCAAGGCTGGCTTGGAACTTGCGATCCTCCTGGTTCAGCCTCCTGAGTTGCTCAGATTACAGGTGTGTGCCACCATACCTGGCTTAAATTTTGTCTTTAAAGAAACAGATACACATATATTCATAAACATTTAGAAAATATCAGAAAGAATACATGGTGGAGATAATAAGAGAATCCCTTTTTACTTTTATATATTTCGATATTCTTTTGATATTTATACCAAAAGGGTTCTACGTGTAGGATAAAGACATGAACTGATATAAAAATAAGAAGGTGTGGTAGAATGGAAGGAAAGGGCCAACAGTCAGAAGGTCTGAGCCCTTGTCATAGTCTGATAATAAGCAGTGTGACTCTGAGCATGTCCTATCCCCTCATCTGTTGGTGAGACAGCATGAACCAGGCCATCCTGAGGTTCCTCCTAACAGGGGACTGTGATTCTCCAGATAGTTTCCTTAACGTGAGCTGACCTGTTGGGGACCCAGCGTCAGCCTGCGATCTTGCCTTCCTGCTAAACTTGAAACAGATTTCCCTGCGGGAGAGAGGGAAGTGGAGAACACTGCTGAAGAGCTGTATCCGGTATTTACGTGGGAAGCCACTCCACACAAACTCCAGGTGGAATACCTCGGGTGGCTAGGAGCATTCCGTGTGCATCCGTGGGGATGTCCCGGTTGAAGTTGACCCTCCCGAATTTCCTCCCTCCCCTCGATGACGCCTGTTATGTCAACGCTACCCCCTTAGTCATACCTCAAGGGCCTGCCATTCACCAAGGACAAACACGTGGCGCATCTTCACATCGGGATCCTTGTTGTAGATGTTGGGCTTGGCGTGGTGCTGGAAGTGGCGATGGTTCCACCAGTTGGCGGAGGCACCCTGTGGAGCAGAGGGGATGGGGTGAGCCATGCAGCCCACTGGGGACCAAGCTCACCTGCGACAGCCTCTGCTCAGGACCAGCTCCTGGCACCTCTGACAACTTCTCTATCACACTTGGGAGTGGTGCCTTGGGTCCCCCAGCTCAGAGTGCAGCTCAGCCCCCAGTGGGGCTCAAGCCACTCATGTCTCCAGCCTCTGCTTCCCCACTCGTATGCTGGGGTTGGTGGCTGAGATGTGCTGGTGCTGGGCCGCAGGGTGAGCACCCAGAGTGGTGGAGCACAATCTCTGCCTCTGCCAACACCAGACACAGCACGTCCCCTGGGTGTCAGGTTGGACAAGAGGAAAGGTCTCAGGGATGTGAGCAGTCTTCCCTCCCAGGGACCCAGCGATTTATCTTCTGCACACGAAGTTCGTTCGTAGCATTCAGAACATAGAAGCAGCTCAAATGTCCATCTGCATAAGATGGACAGATAAAATGCAGTTCAGCTATGCAAAGAATGGTTTGCCCAGACTGTGAAAGGGTGAAGCCCCGGACGAACCCGGAAACAGTAAATGAAAGGAGATGGTCACAAGCACCCATGGTACTCGATTCCATTGATGGTAAACCTACAGAGGTGGAAAGATCAGTGGCTGCCCAGGCCTAGGGGTGGAGGGTGAGGAAGCCATGGAGGATTGTGGTGCCTAAGGGGTGCAGGGTTTATTTTGGGGGTGCAGTTGCTCTAAAATTAACTGTGATGGTAGTGGCATAAACTATGAATATAATACAAGCATATTCATTGGTTTGACACTTTATTCTATTTATCTTTGCAGCTCCAGGGATGGAACCCAGGGGTGCTGAGCCACTGAGTTCCACCCACAGTCTTTTCTATTTTTTATTTTGAGACAGGATCTCACCAAGTTGTTGAGGCTAGACTCGAACTTGTGATCCTCCTGCCTCAGCCTCCCTAGCCGCTGTACCTGGCTTGATCTGTATACTTCCAAAGGGTGTGCAGCATAATATCTGTACTACATTTCGAAAACAGTTTTTAAAAAACTCTCTTTGTGCTTGGAGACTCAGATGCACTACTGTGCTGATGTTCTTATCACAGCAAAAAGCTCTAGGGACGGCTGGATAAACAGTTGTTCGCAGGGCCCGGAAAGAGCTGACTGACACGGAGACGAAGCTGTGAGCTCACACAGCAACGGTGTTTATTTCAAGGCCACAGGCTGCTGTGTCACCAGCTCAAGCTCTTGAAGCATTCTGCAGAGATATGTCCCTCAACAAAGTTCATTGCTCAGTGGAAGAAATCAATGTTTGATGACCTTGGGCACCAGGACCACACTGGTGAGGGCCCAGTCGATGCTAGGGCCCAGGGTCAGGCCATCTACAAAGTGGCCTATTTGCTGAAAGCAAACATTTTACTTGGGAGGTGTTTTTTGGCACAAACACAGCCTCTGGATACTCATAGCCACGGGTGGGGACGGCTGCAAACAGCTGTGGCCTTTGCAGTGACCTCAGGCCCCTGTGGGCAGGCGGGCCTCGAAATCCATCAGAGCAAAACCCAAAATGTCAGAGGTTTGCAGAGTCAGATGATACATTCATGTCTGCAGCCAGAAGGAACGAACTTCCCGGGAAGAATCGAATGGAAAAGTCCCTGGCACAAAGACCCTGAGCAGTCAGGCATGTGACAAGCAAGACATTTAGGATATGCCAACAGAGGGCTGGGGGTGCAGCTGGGCAGAACACTTGCCCAGCAGGCACAAGGCCTCCGTTCTACCCCCAGCACTGCAAAAGCCCACCTAGACGCGTTTGTTAAGTGAACAACGAGAAGGGACAAAGCGAAGGAGGCGTGGATCTTCCCCAGCCGGGGTCAGGTGGAACGAAAATGTTCTCTGCTCCTGTTATTCCTCAGTGGTAGCTCTCTTCCATTCTTCACCAAGCAAAGTCCTTCGAGAACCCCTCCTCCAGGGCTGTGAAGCCCTGCCAGCGTCCCCACAATTCAGAGCAAGCGCTGCCTGCTCTGAGCCAGCTGCTCTGCTGGGCCCTGGGAACGGAGCAGTGAACCAAGAGACAAAGCCTCATCCCAGGCAGTGGACGGCAAGATTTTAGGCAACCAGTGAGCCTCCTCGCTCTGGGGCACCCTTGGGCGAGCTATGTGCCCATGCCGCTGGGCCAGCTCTGGCACACAGCACCAAGGACACAGCTAGAGGGCTGGAGAGCCATGTCCCTGAGCCCAAGGACCTTGTTTCTGTCACCCCAGAATTCTGATTCCATGGTGAACGATCCACACGGAGGTCAGGCCTCTGTCCTGCCCTTGTCTTCTGTCTGATTCCAGAGCTGTGCTCCAGGACCCTTCCAGGACCCAAGGCCAACGGGCAGGAAAGGCCTTCCAGCCCCTGCCCAGAATCTAGAGGCAGCACACAGCCCATCTTTGTTAAGGGCTTGGGGAAAGCACGGTCAGGAGTGAAACGCTGCTTTCCAGCAGAACTCAGTATGAAGTGAGACAAAGCGTTCTGCATTCGTACCCTCTCCCTCCACCCCCGAAGTGCTGGAAGGAGTCCAGGTTCTCAGGCCCTCCAGGCTCAGAGCCAGGCAAACGTTGCAGAGGAGCGGGTAGCCAGCTCAGTGCCCGTCGCCCTGCACTTGATCCACGGCCAGCAAGCTCAGGGCCCCATAAGAGTTGCGTCACAAGGAGCAGAAGCTCAGCCTGGACTCGGAGTTTGTCCCCTCCAGGGTGGGCAGCGCAGAGTCCTCAGAACCCAGCCTTTCTTTGGAAACAGCTAGATTCTGTTAAGGTTGGGCTGACATCAGGGATGACTTGTTTCAGAGCAAGCTGGCATGGCCTCCGGTCCAAAACCAGGGAGATAACGCCTATCAGATCAGCACAAGGCCACTGGCAAGCGGCTTGTCTTTGCAAACTTGCTGAGCAGTGATGCCCCTTTCTGTGAGTCTGTCTCCTCACCCACGGTGCCCCAGACCGAGGAGGCTCACGGCTTGCCTGAAACCTGGCCCTGGCACTTGGCAGGCAACAGTTACAGTGAGCAAATTGTACAGGTCCGTCTGAGCCTTGCCTTGCAGGTTTTAAAACAGCGTTTGTCTCTTGACTCAGTGGATCATCCTATAGGTTGATGTCCCTTATCTCACATGACAATGGTACGGACAGTCCCCAACTTATGATGGCTTGACTTGTGATGCTCTGACTTTACAATATGCAGTCGGTAGAAACAATCCTTTGAATTCTGATCTTTTCCCAGGCTAGTGATCAGCACTACGCTCCTCTCTTGAAGCTGGGCAGGCTGGGAGCTACAGATCACGGGAATGAACAAGCAATACCCACAGTGCACCGTGTGGCTGGGCAGGTGAGCTAGGTGTGCTACCTGCAGTTTCAACCCATGTGTTCAACTCACGACGGCTTTGTCCAGACACAACCCTATCACAGGAGGCATCTGTATCTGCCTTTCGCGCCCCATGTTTCCAAAGAGCATTTGGCAGTTTTGAGAGAAAGGACTCATATGACCAAATGGTTAAAGACAAAAGTAGAACCAGCGGGTATGGCAGGGTGAAAAGCTCAGAGACTAAGGATAATCACTGTTCCAGATGTTGCTTTATACTTCCTGGAGCCAAAGGAAAAAGCAGGAACACACGCAGGAAAAAAGCTCTGCAGCGAGAGGAAGTGAAGCAATCACCGAGACCCTGCTTCTTTACTGGGGGCATCAAACAATGTAACCAACTGAGCCAGCAGACGGAAGAGGGGGGCGTCTGTTTTTATAATTAGAACATGTGCTGGGGGCGGTGTGCACACACCTGTAATCCCAGTGACTCAGGAGTCTGAGGCGGAGGAATCACAAGTTCGAGGCCAGCCCGGGCAACCTAGCAAGATCCTCAGCACCCTTAAAATTAAAATTTTAAAAAGGAAAATAAAAAGGACTTGAGATAAGCCAGCCTTAGCAACTTAGTGAGGCCCTAAGCAACATGGCACAACCCTGTCTCAAAATAAAAAATAAAAAGGGCTGGGGATGTGGCTCACTGGTTAAGTGCCCCCAGGTTCCATCCCTGGTACCAAAAAAAAAAAAATTTTTTTTTTTTTTTTAAAAGGACTGGGGCTGAAGCTCAGTGGGACAGCAACTCTGGGTTCAATCTCTAGTACCACAATAAAGGAAAACTGTGGTTTTGCAGATCTGACTTGGTAGAAAGAAATGGAGGACCAGCGTCGCCACATGGACCATCAAGAGGAGGGCACTGCTGGCGAGCGCCTACCTGTCACCCTGCGGTCTTGGAGCACTGACCCAAGAGGTCCTGCTTTCAGAGCAAAATGAGAGGTGCCGTGACAACTGCTGAGAACCCTGGGCGGCTGGGGTTTACCTTTAAGTGGCCGATGATGAACTTGTGGACGATGTGGTTCCATTTGGACTTCTTATAGACAGAAAGGTGGCCGTAATCGTGCTGCAGCCATCCGGCTTGGGCCTGGGGAGAGAGGGGGCCACACGAGCCATCGCAGAATTAGCAAATGGGCACCAGGCCTCCGCGAGGCGGGGGAGCCAGTGGGCAGAGCGGGCAGCACTTGCGGGGACAGGAGAGGGTGTCGTGCCTCGTACCTGAGAGGTAGCAAGGACAAAGGCCGTGATGACGGTGGGAATCCAGCCATTGCCGAAGTAAAAGATGGTGAACCACGCGATGCCCTCCATGACGATGATGTGGGCCAGGAGGAGCAGGAAGAACAGGTGGTTGGCCTTGAACAGGTTCATGTTCTCAGCAGTCTTCTTTAGGGTCCGGAAGTCCTCGGTGATCTGAGCCTGTTGAGCAAAAACACAGAGAAGGGAGTTGGCTGCCTGCCCCTTTGCAGGGGCCGAGGTTTGGAACACAGGACACCCTTCAGAAGCTGTGGCAAGAGGGAATAACCCATCACTCTAAACCCTGCAGGGGCTGGGCCACCACACACTGCAACAGCTGCCGATACCATGTACCTGCTACACGGGTAGCATAGGCCTGGGAACTGTGGACTGTCACAGCGGGTTAAGTGACAAAGAATTTGAGTCAAAAGCTTGCCTCTTTATACATCATTATCCTCAGCAGTGTTATTTAGTACAGGGGAAAGGTAGAAACAACCCAAATTTGTCCACAGATGGATGAAAGATTAAACCAAATGTGGTCTATATGTACAATGGAATATTATTCAGCCTTAAAAAGGAAATTTCTGACACAAGCTATGATAGGGAGGAACTTTGAAGATACTCTGCTAAGTGAGAAAAAAGATAGGCCAATCACAGAAGAACCAATACTGTAGGACTCCTCATAGGCGAGGTCTGTAGAGGAGTCAGACGCTTAGAGACAGATGTTGGATGGTGGTTTCCAGAGGCCAAGGGAAGGAAGGAATGAGCTGTTTCACGGTCATGGAATTTCAGTTTGAGATGATAAACAAGTTCCGGAGCTGGATGGTGGGATGGTTTCACAACACTGTGAAAACCTTAATGCTTCTGAACTGTACACTTTCATAGGTTAAATTCCATGCTAAATACATTCGACCACGCTTTAAAAAGGAAAGCTTGCGTTTACTCACTACCCATCCCCACTGGGCCACTCTGGGGGACTGAGGGGAATGAAGCAGGGGACACAAACATGTAGGATGAGTCCCTGCCCATGGGGAGCTGAGGATGCAGGAGAGGACAGGACGAGCACCAGGCACAGGGAGCCAGTGTCAGGGTCCGTGGAGGCTCTGGGGGAAACCATGACTTTGCTTGGTAAAAGAAGAAAGTTGACGGGAGAGCCAGGCCGGAGGGAGAGGAAAGAGGAGAAGGAGGCTAAAAGTATGCTGGGGACACTGGCGTGCGCGGAAGGGTGTTGTTGGTGGCACGTGGGTGGAGCAAACCACGGGTGACATCTGGGGACAGGTGCAGAATCTAAACAGCAGAAAGGGGAGAAGCAGGTGGAACTGGGGAAGCCAGGCGGGGAGGAAGGAGCTGCAGGCCTGGGAGGGCTGGGAAGCCGGGAGCTGCAAATGGAACACAGGTGAAGGAGGCGGAGGAGACCACCGTGGGTCAGCGAGGGCGAGGGGCGATGGCCACCTCCTGTGTGCTCTGGCGGCAAAGGTGGGAGGAGAGGCAGAGACACGGATGGGGGAGGGACTGGCCTCTGGAGGACACGTGGGATGGCCGGCATCTGCTCCGGAGGCCACATACAGTGGCAGGGGGACCAGCCCAGAGACTCAGCCCAGAAAGGCCCCGTGTGTAGTCTGGCTCTGCGAGGTCCCTGAGACGGAGGCTCTTTTGATGTACTCCAAGGTGGGGCCCAGCCCAGGCAGGGAGCAAGGGCAGAGGAAGGTATCACAGCTTCACCCTAGACAGGAGTCAAAAGGAGCCATGCCCTAGGACAGGCACAGGCTGTGATGGCCCCAAAGCAGAGCAAATAAACCGACCCAGCCACCCTGCTGGCACCATGGATGCACGCGGCCTCCTAGGCCCTTCCTGACAATACGGAGGACTTCCGTGGAGCCAGCCCCAGCCCGGGGCCTCAGGCAGGTCTTATGCAGACCCCCATACTGCCCGGGACACACACTGGCCTGGACAAGTGTGGGCCAGGCAGGCTTGGGGAAGGGACAGGGCTGGGCACGTCATCCCTGCTTAGGACTAGGATACCACTGGGCTTTCTGAGCAGGAGAGGGCAGGGTTGAGCAGAGAGGGGAGGGACCAGGGAGGGAAGCACATCGGCTCCATCCTTTACCCAGAGTCCGGCACTCAGGGATGCTTCAGTGTGCAGCAGGGGATGATTGACAAGCGACTAAACGACGGTCACTCTTTATCACAGTGACCACTGACCCCAAAGCAGGCACACTGTCACTATCAGATGTTTCTACACTTTTTCCAAGACTGTCACCCACAGGACCAACATCTGGCCTCCTTCTGGAAAGAGGGGAAGGAGAAGGAGGAAATGAAGCCCGCTGGGAGAGAGGGGATGTCACTTAGCTACTGCCAGGTCCTCTGTGACCGTGCCCCCTGCCCCAACACTCTGGCTCTAGGCGAAGGACTCTCCCCAGGACCCCCACCACTGCTTAGGTTTCAAGTCCCACTTACACTCTTGCCCCGGTCCAGGCTGGGCTCCTCCGGGGCCAGCTCGCCGATCAGCAGTGGCTTCAGGAACTTGCGGACAAAGTCAAGGTCGGTGTGGAAGGCGTGGAAGGCGTCCTGGGGAGCAGAGAAACAAGTGATAAGGACGAGTCTCCAACCCTCTGCCTGCTCTTCCAGCCCCAGGGAGGACAGTGCTCACCCGCAGCAGCCCTACGTCTACGCGCGACATCAAGCAGGCTCACCATCATCTGGGAGGTGCACCCACAGGGCTTGGGGAGACCTGAGTCCTGGCCTACTCCTGAGCTGAGCGCCTTGCACAGTGCACACGCTGCACCACCGGCCACCCCAGGGAGCTTCCCCACACCCACAAGTACCAACAAAAAGGGCAGGACCGAAGACCACTCCAACACAGAAAAAGAACCCAGGAAATCCCACCAACAAAAAAGCCAACGCACAGAACTATGACAAAAGCATTGCTGAAAAGAGCTTGGAAGATGTAAACTACTACTAACTGCGTGCTGAGGGAGGGGGGACTACCTTGCTTCCTTTTTCATCACTTCCAAAACTTTCCTAACATGGCTATTATGTTATGTGTTTTAATCTTTA
>PVKS010003748.1:63175-100473 GCA_004027875.1 Aplodontia rufa | reverse complement strand
TGATACTTTCCTAGATTGCTTGAGTACTAACAGTACTAATGGGAGCCGGTACTGTTTATTATGTACCTTACTGTCTGGGTGACATGTGGGTATTTTTTAACACTTGCATCACCTGGGGAGTCAGTAGTATGAGGGTCACTTCACAGATAGGCACCGCAGGTCTAGGGAAGTCACACTGTTTACCTGATGACCTGGAATAGAAGTTACAGAGCTGGGATGTCACCTGGAATCCTTCTGAGTCCAAAGCCCTTTGCCCTTTGTCTAACTGCCCTTTGCCCTCTGTCCTGATGTGTCCTGTTCTACTAGTATGTTTATGGGTCTGTTTCGTCCACATGCATTCAGTGTCTTTCACCTCCAACACCTGACACCCAGTGCAGAGTCTGACTCTGATAGAAGACAGTAAGAAATGCTTATTTCTCTTACTTTTTTTTTAAGAGAGAGGGATGGTGAGAGAAAGAGAGGATTAATTTTTTATTTAGTTTTTCATGTGGCTTTCGCTGCTCTGACACTGTGTTGTGTACGTGGTGCTGGGGTTCGAACCCGAATCCTCACGCATGCCAGGCAAGCTCCATAACTGCTGAGCCACCGTTCCAGCCCCTGCTTATTTCTAAAGAAACAAGAAAATGGAGACTTATGTTTCCCACATAGGGTAGCATGAGGATTAATTGAGATTGTACATGTAAAGGTGAGATAATAGAGAGGAAGCCCTACGCATGACTCTTGTTACAGTGTAAGGAAATGAGCTCACCTTTGAGAGTGCTCTCTTGGACAAGTACCAGCAGCCCTGCGAACCCGCTAGCTGGATATCTGCTACAGAAGGCCTGAGAAAACCTCACTCATGTCGCTTGATACATACACACATACAGATCTTTATATGTATCTCATAATATATCTGATACTTCTTTGATATTGATTTTATATAGAGATCACGTATCAAGTCATATACAATGCCCTTTCTCTTATGGATAAAAATTTGCATCTTAATGACAAATAAAAGCAATTTTCAAGCCCTTTTGAAGGAAGTATTTTTTTTTTAATTTTGCTTTTTGGGGCCCCAAAGAAAAGTTACAAGCATCTGAGCACCGGATTTCTCCTCTGTAAAAGACTGAAAGTACAAACACTTCCGTATTTGAAATAGCAGAGTTGACCATTGACATTTAAAAGGAGCTGCCTGGCCTTCTCTGGATGTTCTTTATAGATACAGTTTTCAACGTGAGCTCAGAAATTTGCGTTTCATTCACCTCTACGGTGCTGTGAAACCTAGAATAGCGAGTCGGACATTCTGTTACCAGCGTCAGGGGCGTTGTGTTTTTTCCCAGACCTTTGCTGGAAATTTCCCAAGATGGTAATGAGAAAATGATTACATCAAGATCTGCCTGTCTCTGATTTCTGCACCCTCGTTTCCTGGGAGTCCAGGGACAATTCTCCCCAAGGCACCATTCAGACACAGACTGAGAAGGTGAGGTCCTTGCTGTATTTCATTTCAGTTCCCGATGCCCCTGGTTTGCCTGCCTCGCCAGGACAGATGTTTCTCTGAGCAAGGCTGCCTCGGCTGCTGACATGATTTCTACGTCTCTGCCATAGCAGGAACAGGGGACATACAGGCTGGTTGCTTTTCCCCCCATCAGATGGGTAAAAGTATTGAAAGTCAAGGTTACCGGAAAAGAAGCACAATTTCTAAATGCTTTTGGTCCACTGGGTTACACTGTGGATAAAACCTTCTGTGCTTGCCTTATAAAATTATCAAGGATTAGGCAAAATGAAAGGAACAAGAAAAGAAAATTGGGGATGAATGCGTTCATGCTGTTTTATTTTTCCCCAGATAGAATCAGGCTATTTCCTGCTCCTTGAAGCTCCGTGTTCAGGCTCAGCCCCGGCCAACAGCGAGCTTCAGTCTCTGGTGCTGAGAAGTAAAGCAAACATTTTTCAACTTTGTTTGTAGGTGGAGAAACATAGGTGGCTTCCAAACAACAGGCATTTAAATATTGCTTGTCACATGTCATCAGAAAGACAATGTCGGCATTGAATTTTTAAAAGTGATTTCTTAGCTATGTATTTATTTTAAGAACTATGAATCAATTAAGTTTATTTTTCATCAATTAATACATAGAAGTGGCTATCTTTTTCACAGACTGACAGATAGAAAGGATTCTCTTTTTATCACAGATATATATTTTTTTCCAAAGAGTTATGGATTAATTAAGAGCATCTTTCTTCTTCTTTTTTTTTTTTTAACAATCTCTTCATGAACAAAGTATGAAGAAAAATCCTTTAGCAGCCCAAACCTTAGTCTCTGCAGACCACTTTCTTTCATTCAGGAACAATGTCATGCCCCAGAGCCACTCTGCCATCTGCAAACTGAACATTCCAGAAGAATGGAAGCAAATAGACTTTTTATACCTGAAACCCCTCTTGAACAAGAGGGGTTTTAAGGGTGCAGAAAGCAAAGATGATGTCTCCTTGTTGCTTTCAAGACAGATTCTCAAAGCCTTGACAGTTGCCTTTGGGCAGGGGAGAAAAAAAAAGGGGGAAAGAAAACAAAAAAAAGCTACCTTCTCTCTACTAAGTTGAGTCCTGAGGGTTCTTTTGTTAAAAAGGCCTGGTTTAGACTCAGCCTCCCATCTTTCCCCTCTCTGCCTCCCCTTCAGTTGGCTTTAAAGATTTCTGTTTTTGTTTTGAACCAAGTCTCTTTGCTCTTGTGAATGATAATGAACTGGCTGCGGCTCTTAGAAGAACTTGAACTTCTCTGATAAAAGACGTGTTCTATGTGTAAGCGTGTAAGTCGTTAGCATTGACATGATTCTCTTCAGAGTCTGGCCCTATTAGCTTGATTATGGGATGACTGTTTATCGTCATTGTCACAGTGCTTAACTGCAGAAGGTCAGATCAGAATGAAAGAACCCAACCGATGCAGACAGAATGACTGATCTGCCTTTGATGAAATGTCTGCTCTCATTTCAGGACGGATGACACAAACTCCTGCTGACTTCAACTCCAAAAAGTCCATTCTCAAACCAGGTTGAAAATCTGCAAATTTGAACATATACTAGTATCCTTAAAAAATGTCCACGCCCTTTTAGCCGGAAATTCTGCCTTTAATCCTAACACTGCCAAAGTAGCAGCCGAGCACTTGTACGAGGAGCTGTGCTCACAGCTGTCATTTCCACTTTGAGTATGGTGATGGACAGCACTCTAGATGGCCAACTCCTGGGGATGATCCAAGTAAATCACCTCCTCTTACATAATGCCCAATGCAAGGTTATATCTTCAAATATTTCCTAAATGTAGGGAAAAATTCATGGTTTATTGAGTAAATATATGTTTTAAAAAAATCACAAGGAGTGAGCCTGATTTTACAAGAAATTATGCATCTGTATACATGTAGCAACCCAACTCGCAAGACTTTATCATTATTTACCACTGGGTGGAGAGAGGATTCTTTTTATTCATTCTTAACACGTTGCTGTATTTCCTAAATTCTCTTGCTTTGATAACAACAACCAAAACCAAACCAAAACAAAAATCAGTAAACAACCTTATAAAAAAACTGGTGATTACGTATTCATGGATCCATGATCAAAGGCACAGGCAGGCAGAACTGCAAACCTGCGTCACCACTCCGATGCTCTAGGACCCGTATAGAGTTGTCAAAGGGAAGTCCCATAACATGCCTTTACAGTGCCCAGCTCTTTATTAATGCCACATGTGCTCTTGTAAGGGTGAGTTATTAAGTGACATACAATAATTGTCTGTCCTCCGAAGTAGACATTTATTTCCCTCCACTCACGCGGCTCTATTTTGGTATCATTTATCACAGCCGCATTGTAAGAAGCATCTCAATGGGTCGCCAACCGCGTACCTCTCTTTTAAGGCAAGCCGACCTAAACGGCCCCAGTAAGAAATTAAATATAATTACCTACGGAACTGCACAGGGCCAAATGAGATTGCCCGGCTCCCGCACAAGGCATGGGGAGGCCCCTCACCCTGTGTCCTCCCCAGGGTTAATTTCCTCCCTCCTCGAGAGAGTGCAAGAGAGCATCCATGCAGCCCCACAATGACCTGTTTAGTTGGCAGTGGAAAATTATGTCATTTGCAAGCAAGCTTTCAGCTGCGATATTTTATAATTGTTAAGATGAAAACCCGATAATCCTCTCCCCCTTCACATAAACTGCAATCCATCTTTAAACCTGTGATAATTCCTAAAACCTGCCGCTTAATAAACTCCCCAACCCCAGGCCTATGTGATTTTACGGGGAGTCAATCTTTGATCAGCCAAGCTGAAATGGGTCTGATAAGGAGCCGCCCTTCCACTCCCGAGTTGCCACTTGAGTGGGTTATTGCTGTTTCCTTCCCGTCCTCAAGTGCCAAATAAGCAGAAGTCTTCCCGAGCTTCTTATCTCTTTCACTTTCTTCTGGAGATCTCTGTCGCTTTAATCCGGCATGTCTGCTGCTGGTTAACAAGGAAACCCTATGTCAATTATCGCCAACAACTTCCTGCTGCGAAGCTGTGGGGAATCAAAGCGTTTGAGAGCCTTTTCACACCAGAGAGTGGTGCAAGGCCTAATTAAATGGCCCTCATATCCTGCAGCCTGGTGGAGGCCACATGATAGATAGCTAATGAAAGATAGTCTCATTTCGCCAAGAGCTGGCTGGGGGCGGGCGGGCTGTCCGGCAGGTGCAGGTGTGCCCGGGTCTGCGTGGGAGTTTTCCACTTCTGCTGCATCTGGGAGGGCTGTTGTTAGCACTGGACAGACGGATGCTAAGACAACAGAGCTTTGGAAAGGTTGGATCTCGTTAGATTGGTCTGTGAATCAGGGACCCGTGTGGAGTAGGAAGGGGATGTCATGGAGTTGCCCAAAGACATTTAGTTCAGGCCTCGAAGGATATCATGCCCTGTGGGATTACTCAACATTTGAGGTTCCCCTTCTACCCAGGACTTCTCAGCAAATACGTTACTGCTTAAAAAAAAAAAAGACAAAATACACACACACACACACAACAAACTCATTGCAAATCATTCCCTTCAAATGACTTATTCCTGCTGGAGGTATACCTAATGTATTCTGTAGATAGATAAACTGAACTAAAAATATACTCCTTTTTTTTTCTTTTGGCAAGAAATATCTTTGTGACTCACATCTGCTCCAGCAATTTCTCTCTCTAGAACAGTGGCTCTCAATGTGTGGTCCCGGGCAAGTGACTTTTGCTTCAAGTGGGAGCTTGTTAGAAATACAGATTTCTCAGTCTCCACCGCAGATCTCCTGGATCAGCCACACAAAAGAAAAGATCCTAGTCTAACATTTATCAAGTCCCCTCCAGGTAACACAGAGGCAGGCTCAATCTGGAGAATCACAGATCCGTACAGGGCCAGTAAGCTCTGTTTGTACATGGCCAGTTTGGGTTGCTAATTATGGGTGTCGCTATCGGTTTCACAAATTCAGCAGGTGCATGCGTAACTGCACGCAGCATCTGTGTACCTTCTATGGAATGCTGCAGAGAAGGCTGGAGTCACTTCCCGAGTTCTCACTCCACCTTCCACCTTCGATACCTTCGATCTTACTGAGGCAACTTGGGTCTTGATTTGAGGAGGTGGGGGTGCTGAGAGGATGGGGATGTACAGCCACTGACATGATCAAACCTACTTTCGAGAGGGGAGGTTTCTTAGGCTTTGGGATTATCTCAAGAATACAGGGTATAGGGCCTGGAGCAGTGGCCTGGCAGTTACGGCGCTTGCCTGGCATGTGTGCGTACATGGGTTCGAACCCCAGCACCATGTACACAATGATGTGTCTGAGCAACAAAGTCACATGAAAAACTGAGAAAATTGATTCTGTCTCTCTCTCTCTCTCACTCTCACTCTCTTTAAAAAAATACAGTATCAAATATAGCTTGCTGCTCTTTACTTGCTGTTCACAAAAGAAAGAGAGGGCATTTAATTTTATTTATTTATTTTTTTAAAGAGAGAGGGACAGTAAGAGAAAGAGAGAATGAATCCTATTTAGTTTTTCATGTGGCTTTCGTTGCTCTGACACTTTGTTGTGTACATGGTGCTGGGGTTCGAACCCGAGTCTGCATATGCCAGGTACGCGCTGTAATTGCTGAGCCACCACTCCAGCCCCAGAGGGCACTTTTAAAGATGACAAAGGAAATAGTAAGGACATAATTTCTGAGGAAGAGCTGCCCTTTGGATGGAATCAGTTGACTATGAAAAGCTCACTCTGCTGCTGTTCTTTTGTTTTTTAACTGAGGTTGGAGGGCTTCCTGGCCTGCGCCACACTGGCGTGTCAAGCCATAGCTAGAAATGTCTAGTGAAGGCTTTGATTGGGGAGACAGGGGGCGGATTACGCCGAATCAGCGGTTCTCAATGCAGGCTGCAAAATCAACAGGGAGCTTTGAAGACTGCACAAACCTGAGCGCCACCCCCAGGGATTCTGATTGAATTGGTCTAGTTGGGGATGCACACATGAGCATGCTTTCAAAAGTTGGAAAACCCTGCTCTAACGCTCATAAGTCATTTTGTACTCCCGAGCATCTCGAACATTCGTGTGTACATGGCGAATCCTGCTCAAATCCCATTCTGTGGGGCTGGAGTGGGACCTGAGATTTTTTTCGTGTCCAATCAGCTTCCTGGTGATGCTGTTGCTGTTGGTCCAAGGACCACACTTAGAGTAGCAAGGCCCGGAGCATCTTACCACTGTAGGATTTCTAAGCACTTAGCAAAAAGCCCAGCACCTCTCCTAGCACCAGCAGAGGGTCACCAACCCTACTTGTCTACTGCCTTCCCAGCTCGCAGGAGAGCCACGGAGCAGCTGACCCAGCTCCAAGGCTGGGATGTCCACCCCAGAGGCAGCGGCTAGTCCCTTGTTATGACTCC
The DNA here is from genome assembly GCA_004027875.1 of Aplodontia rufa. Classification (NCBI taxonomy): domain Eukaryota; kingdom Metazoa; phylum Chordata; class Mammalia; order Rodentia; family Aplodontiidae; genus Aplodontia; species Aplodontia rufa. Next base: position 93,599 of record PVKS010003748.1, on the reverse strand, counting down.
AGTCCCTCTTGGGGCTCCCATCTGTGTTCTACAGTTACCTTGGCCATTCTGTAGTAGACTACAAGGCCTAGATTTGGCAAAGGGACCCATGTAAGGTTGAAGGCCGGACAAGCATAGTGAGGAGGACTAGAAAGCTATGCAGCCCAGTTCCTGGCCGAAATCTGTTGCCCGCACAATCCTCCCAAATGTGCTTCACTTTTTCTTACAGGCCCGGGCTGAGGACTTCCTAGGGATACACTGACACAACCAGGGTGGGCCACCACCCTGCTGGATGTCCATCTTGGACAGCTGAGACGAGAGCCACCGCCAGCCTCAGGCTCCTGTTCCTTTTACTCAGGCGAGTTTCTCCCAGGGTTTTCATTTTATCTTCAGCTTTGAAATGTACTTGTCTTTTTTTTCTCTCTCTCTCTCACTGTATCAACAATCATGGGCAATGTGCTCTTTTTTCTGGGAGCCTTAGAGCCCATATCTATGAAATGGGGTAATTAGTACCACCTAAATCATAATATTGTTTTAAAAATGAAAGGAAGCAAGCTGGGCGTGGTGACGCATGCACCTGTAATCCCAGCAGCATGGGAGGCTGAGGCAGGAGGATCACAAGTTCAAAGCCAGCTGCAGCAACTTAGCGAGGCCCTAAGCAACTTAGTAAGACTGTTTCAAAATAAAAAATAAAATGGTCTGGAGATGTGGCTCAGTGGTCAAGCACCTCTGGGTTCAATCCCTGGTATCAAAAAAGAAAAAAAAAACAAATATAAGTAAATAAAAAGAACTGGGGATGTGGCTCAATGGTTAAGCAACCCTGGGTTCAATCCCTGGTACTGGAAGAAAAAAGAATGAAAGGAGTTGATGTTTAGCTGGGAGCCTTGCATCTAACAGGCACTCAAAGTATTTAATCTTGCAGATGATCATTTTCTTGGTTGTGTGGCATATTTTGGAAAGCATACGGAGTTGGCTGGAAGTAAGTGGTCTGGTCCATTTCATTTATTCTGCAAAGAAACTGAGGCTCATAGAGGTTATGAGATGCCCCACGGATGCTCTAGGTTAGTAAAATTCCAAACCTGAACTATCCCCAGGTCCAGCAGTGGTGGACTTCCACACATGTAAGTTGCATGTTTGTGAATTGTCTTAAATCTTCAGTTATAAATAAAGAGCTGTCGTGAAAGCCTTTCCTCTCCTGCTGCCTCCCTCTGAGATCAGAGCCCTGGGACATGGCCTCACAGGTTATTCTTCCTTCTGGGTCCATGGCAGGTCTGCCATCCCTCTGAGTTCATGCACAGTCTTGGCACAGGGACCCCGAAAGTCACTACCATCTGGCCACTGTTGGTCCTGCAACCCCTTTGCTGACTCTATTTTCCCTCTTCTGTTTGCTAGGATCACACGCCTTGGCAAGAACTTCTGGAGGGCACCTAACTAGTTCAGCCATCACCTGGTAACACCAGGAAGTGCAGCGTCCTGGAGGGGCAGAGGGAACCGAGCCCACAGCACCCCAGTAGCGAAGTGTTCCAAGCACAAATGTCTGAGAACACATGAACTTGAAATGGCAGTGGCATATATTTGGTGATCTGCCCAAATGTTTCATTAGGGTTTTAAGCAGCTGGGGCAAGTTTTAATTATAAAAAAACAAAACATAATTCTGGATTTCTGATTAGATCACAATAAGGGGGGAAAACCTGCTCAATAACTGTTTTCACCTAGTTTAATTCAGCAAGGTCTAATGCCTTCCGGTCTCTGCATAAAACATTTCCATTGCAAAGCACACGCATCCCAGCTCCTTAAAGGCAGAACATGGTGGCAGTTTATAATTTATAATTTGTTGGGAACAAATTATAGTCCCCTATTTTGAAGCCAAAGATGACTTTAAAACAATATTTTCTTTCACTAATGCTAATAACCTAAGTAATTTGATGTCTAACTCAGCTACAGTTGCTCTGCCTGGAATTTGTAACGTTTTAGAATCTTGAGGTAAGTTCATGGCCAACTACAGGGCAGTTTTTAAAAACTTACTGTGTTTGCATTTGTACTGAAAGTGCAGGAAAACCCTACTTTTGGGAGTTTTAAAGACACACAAGCCCAGAGCACCTGCAAAGGAGTATCAAGAACAAGCACGACTGAGCCCCTGCTCAGGACTAGCTCAACCTCTGCAGGGCACACATCATTTAGAATAAACTCCCCACCCTGTTCAACTCTTTCTAGACTGAGGACAGGGAGTTAATTTCTGAGCAAATAGTAGTCTTTCCTCTCGTTTACCTCTCTTTGCATCAAGCTAATTTTATCTCCGACACTGAATCCATCCAGAAATTTCTTATAACCTGGACAGAGCCATATTTCTCTTCCAGTTAAGATGATTCCATCAGTTCTTTTCACAGAATAAAATTCAAATTACTCATCATAGCATTTAAGTCCTCCCTTCTTCAGCCCTCAGTCCACTTTATGATTATAATTGTGGTTGCTACTGCTGTCCCCATTCTTTCTACTTCTACAAACATTTACAGTGTCCAATCACTGTGCAAGTCCTTCTGTGGATAACTTCATCTATGACTAAGTGCTAGTGTTTTGTGAACTTTACATTTGAGGAAACTGAGGTGCCACACAGTTAGATTAATAAGTGAGGGGACTTGGGCTGAGATTCAAGATGCTCAGAGCGTGAATAATTGCAAACTTCCTGCTGCACTTCTAACTATCACACCTGCGTTTCAGGAAGAAAGGAGGAAGAAAGAGAAGGACAAAGGCCTCACCTAATGACTTCTACCCGTCTACCACTCACAAGAATTTAGTCACATGCTCGGGCTCTGGCTTCAGGGAAGGCTGGGAATATAGTTGTGTTGGTTTAAAAAGGAGAAAGGTAAACCACCAGCACTGTCAACTTCTTTTGTCCCCCCACCACCTGCAGATGACATTGTCACTCATTCGGGGAGCAATGGCATTAATTCCCTCTGTGGCTGTGGAATCCCTACCATCAGGCTGACCTTTGGTTTTCCAGTTCCCTCCCTGGGACTTAAGTTTCTGTGCCTACTGAGGGGCACATCTCTCATTGCCCTTGGAATGGGAGTGTGACCATAAACATGGTCACACGGTTGAACTATCAGAAGAAGATGAACACAGCTATGTACAATTTACATTGTCACAACGGTTCCATTTGGTCTATGACAGACATTATAAAAATCATTGAGTTTTCATCAAATTGGAAAATAGAAGCTTCTCACATCCAGGTCCTCTGTGTCCCCTTCCCAAGCATTTTGCTGATTCTGTGTCTGCCTTTGTGATGCAGTATTGCGTGTTCACGTCTTGTCTGCTCTCCAGCAAAGGCTTTGATGGGGTGCTTCATACTCGTGGTGTCAGTGTGTCGAAGCCTATGCCATCCCACCCTGACCCCCAGGCTCATGCCCACCTTCACCTGAAGAAAAGCATCATGGTACTGTGGACTAGCAATTACTGAGAGTCACTGAGATCTTCTTACTTGTTATTCCTGTCATTTTCCCAGCTGACTTCTGCTCAGCATTCCCAGCAACAGGAATATCCCATGCATAAGACCAGTGCCTGGGACACTCGTTCCTACCTTGAGATGTAAACCAGGGGTTCTTCGAATATGTTAATAGGAGGCACGATTTGAAGAAAAGGCAAAGTTTCCTTCAAAACTCTAATTTGGTTGTTTTCATTTCAAATGAGCGAGTTTCAATGTGAAACATTTTTCCCTGTGTGTGCATCTACAGATATACATACACATTCATGTTATGTGAAAGTTGGATACAGACTCAACAGGGGATGGGAAGGGAGAGAGCATTTTCTCCTGTGTTACGATTTGAACTCCAGGAAGTTTGTTTAGCACTCTGTATACCAAGAAGGAGAGGACAGAAGAAAATAGAAAGAGAAAACTTCACACAGCTTCCAATCAAACCTGTCTCGGTGACTCCATTGCTGGCTGGTCACCTTCTCAGACTTCTGCAAGCCTTGGTTTTCTCTCGTATACAGTGGGGTGATGAGGAAGAGGAAGACAAGAACAGCCACCTCTAACATTTCGTGAGGGTTTCTCATGTGCTGGATGCTAAATGCATTCCGTGTATTATCTCACTAATTCTCATCATAATCCAATTATGATGTATAAGTATTTTCGTAATACTATCCGAAGCACTTATCTATAGTTCCATAACAAGCTCTGAAAACTTAGTGGCTTAAAAGAACACCCACTGTGCGTTGTCCACATGGGCTGTGCTCAGCTGAGCCATTCTTCTGGACCCTGACTGGCTGCCCCCTGTCCACACCCAGCCACAGGGCAGCTGCGGGCAGCTCTGCCTCTGGGATTGGCTGCTGTGGTAACGGGGTGATGTGTGGCACATGTCAATCCTCATGAGGCAAGCTAGCCCAGGCGTGTTCATACAGCAGAAATGGTATTCAGAAAAAGAGAAGAGAGAGCAGAAAGCCAATGAGACAGACTCAACTGGCCCATCTTACATCTGCCACATGCCAGTGGACAAAGCAAGTGTCACATAGTTAATTGCAGAGCCAAAGGGTGACAAAATAGATTGTGTCACTCTGTTTTTTTTTTTTAAGAGAGAATAATAGAAAGAGAGAATTAATTTTATTTATTTTTCCATCTGGCCTTTGTGTCTCTGACACTTAGTTATGTATGTGGTGTTGGGGTTCAAACCCTGGTCCTTGTGCATGCTGGGCACTACTGAGCCAGTGCTCCAGCCCCGAGACTGAATCTCTTAAAGGGAAGAAATGCAAAGTCTCATAGCAAGCAATGAGAATTCCAGAAGGCGGGTGATAGCAGCCAGGTGGTCAAAAAATCTCCTAGGTCATGGTACGGATTCACAGTGATAGCTAACCTGATTTCCTCACAACAGTCCTGTGATGCAAGTACTATCACTGTGCCCATTTGACGAGTGAGCAAGACAAAGCAGAGCGATGTCAGGCCCCCTTCCCAAGGTTGCATTGCTCGGGAGGGACAGAGGCGGATGGGATCCGAGCAGTTCAGGTGAAATCTGGATATGGTGGTGCCTGCATGAGAGGTTTCTGTACGCTGAATTGGTTTCTGTTTTGCCAGAGTGCTATGGTCATGGATGAGTTGATCACTGGGGGAAGCTGGGTGAAAAGTACACAGGAACATTCTGAACTTTTTTTTTTTGGCAACTTCTTATGAATCTTAAACTATGTCCAAAGAAGAAGTTATATAAAATTTCTGAGAAGTTCAAACACTTAGCTAATCCTCTGTATACATGGAAAGAACTGAGAACAGAGCCTGGCCTCAGCAAGATCTGTCACGTTGGCTTCCTCTGCTGAAAGGCACCATGTAGGTAAGAGAGTAAAGAGGACCTCGGGCTCCTAAGGCAGTGTGACAGGGGGGCCCATCTCACAGGGTTAGGAAATGAGCACTCGAACCCGGCCAGAAGGGAGTCTAAGATGTGTAAGGGGCCACAGTTGGTCCCTATAGGAAGAGGTCTACAGTTAGGAGGCAAAAGCAGACATGGTTCAGGACTTCTGTTTTTCTAAGATCCATTTATGGAAAATCATTTTTTTTCAGATCTCACAGATCCCTGAGGATCTAATTAAAAGAATACACTAAGACATGGGGATTTGTCTAACTTGATAGGGTCGAGCAAGGTATTATTTCTTATCTTTCTAAGTTAGTGGAGAAAATTTCTTTAATAGAAAAAAGAAGGATTAGCAAATGAAGGTCTCCAAGTGGACCTAGTCAGGTTGAGTTGTCACAAACAATGAGATAATAGCCTTGGAAAAAAAGCATCAAGGGATGCAAGTGGCCACCTGTTAAAGCCTTGGAGCTGCGGAACAATAATAGTAGCTATGCAAGTGCCAGAGGGCAGGGGCACTGGGACAGATGCCATCAGGAGCTGCTGCCTCAGCTACTTCTGTGGGGCCTGTGCTTGTGTGTTAATGATTAGAGAGGCAGTTGGTGTCCAGAGAATGTCAGTGGGAGGGGAGGATGTTCTGGAAGTTACCAGTTGGTTTTGCTTGAACCCCACCAGAGGAGAGCCAAGAGCTGTACTAATGACAGCAATGACACTAGCAAACATTGGGTACTTGCTAGGTGCCAGCCCTGTTTCAGATGCTTTTATCGTCTCATTGCATCTTCACTCTGTGGGCAAACTGGGATGAAACATGCACGGTCCAATGCCAAGGACAGGCTCGCTGTGGGACGGGATCCTCATCATGCCAATCACCACACTTGGTAGGGGACTGGCAGGGCGTCCCATCCTAGCCTTTTCCGATTTCAGGTGGAGAGGGCCGAACCATCTCCACACTCCAGTATTTCATCTGGAATTCATTTTTGTTATGATGTGAGGTTTGAGATCTAGCATTCCTCCCCAACTCTAGCCAGTTATCTCTGCATCATTTACTATTAAACCGTCCTCTTTGCACTGAATCAAAGCACCTCCTTTTACATGCATTTAGTCCCCCAAATAGACTATAATCTATTACTGGATCTAGTTTTCTCTTGATCTATTACTTTGTTCCTCGGTCAATGGCATATTGTTCAGATTAGAGTGCAGTTGAGTATTTACATATATGTTTGTGTGTGTGCATGTGTGTGTAGCGAGACTATATAATATAGTATAGTGAGTTTCATGATTTTGTAAGAGAACTCCACAAATGCTTTCCTCTTTCAAACTCCTCTTCATCTTTCTCATATAGTTCTTTCTCTATAAAGCATTTAAAATAGCTTCATGGACTCCTGGCCACAGCAAAGAAACACTGGGATGCCTCATTGAGTTGCATTTCATTCCTAAGTTGGTGTGAGGACCGATGTTTTTATGATTTGAAGTTTCCCTATACCCAGCACATGGTATATCTCTCCATTTTTGCAGGTCTTGGTTGAACAGCCTTAATATGATTTTATAGCTTTCTTCATATAGGCTCTATGCCTTTATTAGTAAATTTATTCCTGGATAATTTCTTTCATTTCCATTTTGTAACTGTTTTTTCTGGTTGGCAGATGTACTGGCTGACACCCCTAAAAATTCCCACTTAGCTGCTCAATGATGTCCTCACAGCAGAGCCAGGGAATTAACGTTCTCTAGGAGATGGATAAGAGTGGGAGTCTGGATCCCCAGCGACCTCTCCTCACCCCCAGCTCATCTTCATGGTCATAGGGAAAGCTCCCTGGGATCAGCTGGTGGAGTAGGGAAAATCCAACTCTGGGGCTCTCAGATGCTCACATCTCAATAGATCATGGAAAACTGAAATGAATGCTTCCTGATATACTCTCACTCCAGGGTGACCCTGAAAACAGCCTGAGGGGAGCATCTCCCAGTGGGCATGGCTTCAAGAACATCTCGGCCCAATATTGGTGTGGTGGGAGAAACGACCTGAGGATGTAATAGACTGTTAGAAGTGGTGAGAGATCGGGCTGGTTGGTTAAGTTTCTAAAAGGAGAAGATTGGAAGGTCAGAGACAAAGAGGACTGGGGAAGAGGCATGTGGGTGGATCCCAGGAGGCAGACACATCATGTGATGACCTGTTAGCCTCACCAGTGACCAGCAGAGAGCATCCACTGCAGAGAAGCCACCAATAAGATGGATAGTAGATGTCTCAGCCTCTGCCTATTGTCCCCTGAGTGCTTGCACAACATGTGGGTGAAATGAGCAGTCCCAGGGCTGCCTTTCACTGTGGATAACTCAGCCACTGCAGCTACTGGTACATGTGTGATCTGCCAGTTGCAGAGACAGGTGATGAGCTCTCAGTATGGCACCATCCCTTGGGAAGAATGGCATGCCATTTGGTGATAAGTTGGTTCCATGGCACTCCTTTCACCCTGAAAGAGGCAACGATTTGTTTCTAATGGGATTGAGACATATTCTGGGCATGAGTTTGCTTTTCTTGCCTGTGCTGTCTTGGCCAAGATCACTGCTCCGGGGCTCACAGTGACTGAATTATTATTTCATCACATCATTCTGGCCCCACTTTGTGGTGAAGGAGGACAACATGGGAGAACCAGAGTTCCAGCGGTTCTCTGATAATAATGCATTACCTAGAAGCTGTCAGCCTGGTAGGACAACAGAATGGCCTTCTACTGTAGCTAAGGTGCCTGCTCCAGAGAGGTTACACCTCGTGGGGTTGGGCTACTGTCCTTCAAGTTATCATATATACTCTGAATCAACACCCACTAATGATCTATATCCCTGGAAAAATGTGGAGTTCTGGGAATCAAGGGCTGGCCCCTCTCCTAACTCCTAGTTATGCAACTGGGAAATACCTGCCTCCCATTTCTACAGCTTTAGGTTCTGCTACAGACTAGAGATCCTGGTTCCAGAGCAGGGGACCCTTTGACCAATTACACAACATGAATCCTACTAAACCTAAAGTTTCAACTTCTACAGTCGCTCTTGGATTATTCTTCCAGTAGATTGTCCTAATAACCATTTATTATAAGACTTTTTCTTTTTTTTTTCCTTTTTAAACAAAATTCTGACCAGTAACCATTAGTGTTTTCACTAATGTCTTTTTTATTCCAATTTTATTCAAGGTCCCATGTTGCATTTAGTTATTCCTTCCTCATTTCTTGCAGTCTGTAACAGTTCTTCATTTTTTCCTTGTCTGTAATGACCTTGACAGCTTTGAAACCTATTGATCAAGTATTTGGCCAAATACCCTTCAACATGATTTTTGTCTGATATTTTCTCTTGATTGCATTGGGGTATTGCGTTTGTGGCAGGAATAAGAGAAAAATGATATTGTGTGTCATTTTCAGTGCCTCATATCAAGGAATTTATGATGTATTATTACCTATGATTTTTACTTTGATTAATTGGCTAAAGTGATTTATACTGGTTTTCCCGACTGGAAAATTACTCCATTTTCTTTCATAGTTGACAAATATCTTGTTCAGAATACTTTGAAACTATCCAAATTCTATTTCTTTTAAAAATGTTGCCCACAGGGGCTTGAGCAGTGGCTTGGCAATTACAGAGCTTGCCTGGCATGGGTAAGTACATGGGTTAAAACCCCAGCACCCATGTGCACAATTAAGTGTCAGAGCAATGAAAACCATGTGAAAAACTCAATAAAATATGATTCTCTCTCTCACTGTCCTTCTTCTCTCTTTAAAAAAATGTTGCCCACTATTCTTAGAATTATAGATTTTTGTTGATATAATTTGCATCTAATCACATTGCCAAATTCCATTAATTTAAAAATTATTAGTAGTATCTTTTATCATTCTTGTCAAATGTACATAATTATAGATTTTTCTCTTCATTTTCATCATGTATAAGAACTATTCTACTTTCTTGTCTTATCACAATAGCTAAACTTCTAAAATCATTTCAAATAATATTGCTGATAATAAATATCCTGCTTCATTTATTTCATTGACTTCAGTATTTTGCTATTTGATAGTGGTTTCTGTTCATCTGGGGTAAATGATAATTACCATATTTAAATAATTTCCTTTTATTTTCATTTTGCTATTTTTTGGTCCAGAATGGCTATTAAATTTAATCAAGTGCTAATGTAATGTTATTATTTCCTTTAATTCATTGATGTAGTGAGTTATGTCATCCAATTTGCTAACAGTAGATTGCGTTCCCACTCCTGGAATGACCCCACTAAGTCTTGGAACCTTGATTCAGAAATGCCTCACTGGATTCAATTTACATCTGTAACCAAAAAAGAGTTGAGTCTATAGTTTTCCCTTTTAGTACTTTTGATAAGATTTGGATTTTTTTCCTTATGGCATAAAGCATATTGGAGTGGTCCTAATTTTTTATTTGGTGTGGCTTCATTGTGATCTTGACTTAATACCGTTTCCAGTATTTTCTTTTATAACTTTTTTTTCTGATCTAAGCATCTTAACAAAACAACAACAGCAAAACTCCATCAGGGAGTTTGTGCATGTGTGGCAAGGATAGTACCTAAGAGCTCCAGGCTTTCCACCTACTTTTGTTGTAAACCTAAAACTGTTCTAAAAACTAGATTGTCACAATCCATCAATCAGAAGGAAAAACACAGTAGCCCTAGCCGGATGTCCCTGAAGAAAACCCAAAGCATTCTTTTTGCTAATGGGATGAGAGCACCATAAATATCTAGACCAAACAATACAAGCAGTGGTAGGGTAGGGAAAACTGAGTTCAGTCAAGTTGGGTATTATATGAACAAAATGGAAATTATATGCATAACAGCACCCCATTCTTTGGAGTCAAGAATTCAGGCACTGTTTGAAAAAAACAATGAGCTATTGCCTATAGTATTTAACCAGAAAGTTTACTCTCTGGAGTATTTGTGTCGAAGAGCATATGGCCAGACTTTAAAGACTGTATTAATCACTTTTCTAACCTTAAAAATCCAGGACAATAAATATTATAGGTTCAACCTCTGACACATGACAACATTCATCATTATAAGAATTAAACCAGACTTGGTATAGAAAAGAGAATTTGGTTTTCAGAAACACGTTTGATTCATAAATGTGTTTCTTCCACTTGACCAGTCTATTAAAATTGAATACACTGGATGATAAATTGTTTTGATTACTGCTTTATTTCTAGTGTCTTCTGTATACAAGGGGGTATATAGGCATTTATTTAATGAATGAATGAATAGCAATGATCCAAGTTAATCAAACATTTTAAATAATTATTCTGATGCAACTTGTTTTTTCTTCAAGAATCAGGTTAAACTATTTTCAATTACCATTTTACAGATCAAAGCAATCATATATTAGCAATTTTGTGTGGTTCAACCTAATCCATATCTAGTCTAGAATTTTAAAATAATATTTAATATTTCAGGCCTGAGGCCTGATGGAATATAATTCTATAACCATCTGAACTCACCAATGATGTTCTTGATGACAGGGCTCTGGATAAACAAACCAGGTTCAAATCTTGGCTCTGCCTCCTATTAGTCACGTGACCATGGCTCGATTATAGGACTTCTCTGAGCTGAAATGTCCTCCTCGTATTACACAGGGATACACCTTTCCTCACATTGTTGATGTAAAATTGAATTACAATGTTAAGATGAAACAGTTGGCACGGTTGCCTGTGTATGGGAAATGATCAATAAATGGTTCCTACGGCTGTCGCATTGTTGATGAATGTGTTTATTTGGTTCCCTCTCAGTGTTGTTAAGGGTTTCTATTGCTACTATTATTACTTTCTTTCTTGGGGGGTTGCCTCTCTCTAGGGTATTTAACTTCCTGGCATTTCAATCTCAGGTAAGAGGCAGGTGCCACGCAGCGGTTTGCTCCTGGGTGGACTGGCAAGAGGCCTGAGGGGAACCTCTGGGGGCTGCCCAGGATCTTCACCATGATCTGCGTGATGGACCCAGCAGCACATACTGTGTGAAGTGCCATCGAACTGTATGTGTATTGCCAGTGCTCTCCTGTTTCTATATGGTCATAAGATCTTTGTCGGGGTTGGGGATTTAGCTCAATGGCAGAGCGCTTGCCTAGCATGTGCAAGGCCCCGATTTCAGTCCTCAGCCCTGAAAAAAAAATCTTTTTCCTTTTGGGGGTGGTGCTGAGATGGGGGAGAAGCTGTTGAAATACGCAGCACCATAAACAGAGTGGATTAGCACTGCACTTTATTTTGGGGGAACTCCTCTTACTTCATGTAAAGTGCTTCTCCCCAGGCTACCCTCTTACTGTGCCCCTCCCCACACTCCTTTAGAATCAGCAGCACATGACAGGCAGACATGCTCCTGAAAGGCAGGAAAGCTTACGGTAACTTTAGGACTGTTCTTCCATTCCACATGTGTGTGTGCAGACACACACGCACACACACACACACACATCACCAAAGGCAGGGCACATTCTGGAAAACGAGTCGTTGGGCAATTTCATCACAGCCTGCTCTTACAGACCCAGACAGTATAGTTTACTACACAGCTTGGCCGTGTGGTATAGCCTATGGCCTCTAGGGTAAAGGTTGCAGCCTGTCATTGGATTGGATGCTCTAGGCAACCGTAACATAAAGGGAACTATTTGTGTATTTTGGCATGGCTAAAAGTGGAGCAGTGTATGTTCATCACTGTGACAAAATGCCTGAGAGGATCAACTTATAAGGAAGAAAGGTTTATTTCAGCTCAGGGTTTTGGAGGTTTCAGTCCATGGTCACTTGGCCCCATTGCCTTGTCCCTGGGATGGCCCAGGAGAGCATGGCAGAGGTCACCTCATGGTGGCTAGGAAGAAGAGAGAGGGAGGGGTTGGGTCCCCAGTGTCCCCTGCAATGACTGCATTTACTTCCACTGGGCCCCACTGCCTAAAGGTTCCGTCACCTCCCAGCAGCACCGCAGGCTGGAGACCAAGCAAAGGTATGAGGCAGTAGGGCTAGGGTGTAGCTCAGTGGGAGAGTGCTTGCCTACCATATGCAAGACCCTGGGTTTGAGCCCCAGTACTGTTAAAAAAGAAAAAACATTAGGCCGTAGTACTTTCTACTTCCATTATACACTCGTGGGGACTACAATTGTGTATGTGGTCTGTTGCTGACCAGACTGTCATTGTGCAGTGCATGGTCACACACACTCACTGATACTAAGGATACTCATTTAATTTAGTTCCTCCTACCATAGTTGAGGATCTCTCTCGCCAACTTCTCCGTAACAACTTTGTCCCCAGTAGAAATTCCCACATTTCCCATCTGTGCGCTGTGCCACTCTAGAACCAGGCGGGACCTTTCCGTGGAAGCTGTGGAAATAAGTGCTACCTCAGCACCAGGGTGTCTGAAGACCCGAGTTCCCACGCAGCCTAAACCGTGTCGAGGTGGGAGAACTGGAGCTATAACTGAATGAGAAAAGAAAATCTATCAGCTTGGTCCTTTTGGCGCTCGCATGTATGTTGTCCCTGTCTGAACTTTCTGGAACCCTTTCTGGCCTCGTGGAGTGGAGGGGAAGATGGTCTTTAATCAGGACTCTTCCTCTGCCGCCTCCTCTGTGCCTATCAAAAGCAGCACCAGCAGCATGATTGATGATCAATGGCCCAAACCGTTTCTAGCCTTGTGTCTTCCTTAGAAGAAAGGGAATATCCATTTCCATTCACACCACATGGCCCTCCACGGACACCAGCGCAGTCAGGACTTCCTACGTGCCTGTGTAAAGGAAGGAGTGGAAATAAAGCCCCAAACCAAAAGCACATGTCCTGGCACACCCAGCCAGCAGTGGCTGTTCACCAGATGAGTCCACAATGCAAACCCTTCCGATGCTGGGCAGCTTTGAAATGCTCCACTCATCTGTTACTCATCTGACGGACTTTCCCAGCTCACCAGAAGGGACCCTCTTCTCTTCTGACATCCACACAAATGGAAGTGCATGCCACCCAGCAGCCCGAGTGGCGAATGGGATGGAAAGACAGACTGCCAAGAAACTGCTGCAGGGGGAGAGAGAGAGAAAGAGAGAGACATGGGAAAGAGAGGGAGGGAGAGTGACAGACATGGAAAGAGAGGGAGAGAGAGACAGAGAGAAGGAAGGAGGGAGGAAGAGAGAGGGAGGGAGAGGTGGAGAAAGAGAGGGAGAAAGACAGAGGGAGAGACGGAGGGAGAGAGACAGACATGGGAAGAGAGGGAGAGAGAGAGGGAGGGAGAGAGAGACATGGAAAGAGATGGAGAGAGAGAAGGAGGGAGGGAGGAAAAGAGAGAGACATGGAAACAAAGAGGTAGGAAGAGAGAGAGGGAGGGAGAGAGACAGACATGGCAAGAGAGAGGGAGGGAAGGAGAGGGAGAGAGAGACAGAGAGGGAGAGAAAGGGAGAGACAGAGAGAGAGAGGGAGGGAGAGAGACAGTCATGGAAAGAGAGGGAGAGAGAGACAGAGAGAAGAAGGGAGGGAGGAAGAGAGAGACATGGAAACAAAGAGGAAGGAAGAGAGAGAGGGAGGGAGAGAGACAGACTTGGAAAGAGAGAGGGAGGGAGGGAGAGGGAGAGAGAGCTCTTTTGCTCACCTTCATTTCTAACTGAATCTTAGTGCCTGCATTTTCTAGTCTATAAGCTTTGCTTTGAGTTGGTTTCAAGATAAGTCATAAAGCTATAATCACATCTATGATAAATAACACCCGGGCAGCAAAGTGACATAGTGAGAAGAGTTAACGTTCCACAGAAAATGTTTGAAAATTCTCTTAGGAAATCCATCTCCTTGAAACAGAACTTCTGAAAGCTCAGAAACCATAAACAGCACTACAGGGAAAGCCACAGTTCAAACGCCTCCGCACCGCCACTCTGCCCAGATCCGTGGGAAAGTCCAGTCTAGATGCCCGGGATGGGGGGAGCTTCACGGGAAACAAAGGTAGCTCCCAGCAGAGAGCTCACGCCGTTGAGGGACAAGCAAGTGACGGCACGCATAGGAAGGAAGTGCACCTGCACACACCTGCGTTGGGCGTGCCGTCCCTTCACGGGCAACTGCTTCTCCGTGACATGGACCAACGCAAGTGACCAAGAAGTCAGTCAAGGATCCCTACGTGGTTAGTCCATTCCAGAGCAAGACCTTCCTACTACTCCAGGTAGAGCATCCACCTGTCCACAGGTGGACAGTGCTGCCATCTTTGAAGCAAGAGGTCGCAGCCATCGGCCTAGTTCAAGCAGAGGCTGTTGAGCCGGACCAGCATTCTCAGCAGGTTTATTAGAAGCATATTAGAATAAGGGGTGAGTTTAAAACAATCCCTGTCTACTAGCTCTACCTGTATTCAGGCAGCAGTGGTTTTCACAGCTCCCCCGGTGAGCAGGCTCACCTGCGGAACAGGTGTATGCATGAGAAGCCCAGGGGCCTTGCTCGGTGCTCCAGGAAGTCTAATGTGCACACGCAGCACTGGGGCATGCTGATGATTCATTGAGGGTTTGATTCTGGGATGTGGCCCGAGATTCTGCATTTCAAACAGCTCCTGGGTGAGGCTGATGCTGCTGGCCCGGAAACCACCTTTGGAAGAGTGTGGCCCAGGTGGCAAGTCTTCTTCAATCTAGAGCTCCCTTGGGACGCAACATCATTTTGAGAAAAGCAAGAGGGAGTGTGAGCCGATAGGCGCAGCCCTGCTGCCTGCCCTGGCTGCAAGCGGAAGACTATGCATCTCTCATTCTGGAGCCTCAGTTTGCCCATCTGAGCAAAGAATATATTTGCAAAGCCCTACAGGGCTCCTCTCCAATCGTCATTCTCTGACATGGCATTACAGTTGGCAAAGCCTCTGGAGAACTCACAGCCCCCAAAGAAAGCTAACTGGCAGGACAGATTTACAGGGAGGACTCCTGGGGGTCTTGTCTCAGACCTGTGGGCTCCAGAATTAGATCCATGTCCTTGTCCCTCATTGGTCTGCATTTGTCCCAATAGATATTCATTTGAGATGAGTTTGAAGAGGGAACAGGCTGCCTCTGGGAAAGAGCATGCATTTGTTGATTGACATATTTGCTGATTGACACCTGCCTACAAAGTCGGGAAGTGGGGTAACACGCTGTCCTTGCATTGGGCACCTCTTTCCTGGGAAGGGCGGCAGTCCCAGGGACAGAAATGGGCAAGAAGAGTCTGAAGGCTCTGGACAGAGTCTAGCTAGGGGCCGATGGCACAGGTGAGGTGGTGGTGAGTTCATCCAATGAGGAGCATGCAGGAAGGCTTCATGGAGGAGGTGACTGAGCTGAATGAGGACTGTGCAGAGCTGGGAACAAAGTGGCCTGGAAGGAGTCAATGTGAGCCACTGCAGCAGCCTGAGGCCCGAGAATGGGGGTGAGGTGGGAAGGCACTGGAAGAGAAGTGACTGAGCCCATGAAGATAGAGGCACAGAGTAAGAGAAATTTGACTTCCTTCCACATCGAGGTCTTTAGCATCTATCAATCATTCATTTGGATAACAGGTTGACTGATCCAGGAGGGAAGAGTAGGGAAGGAGGGAACCCCAGCCCCCAGCCCCAAGGGGTAGCACCTACGTTGCCCCAGCAGTTCAGCGCTGGCCCCATCTCACAGAAGAGAACCCCAAGACAGAGTGGACTCAGCTTTCTAGGAAACAGTTTAAGAAGTGTCCCCTGGGCCTGGAACACTGCCCAGAGGGCTCTGAGCCCCCATTACCAGGTACCGTGGGTCTGCCTATCACTAGGATGGTCAGCTTCCCAGATCCTTCACTGCTGACCCCTAGGAAGGGCAACTTGCAATGTCAGCCTTGGCAAACCAGCCCTGCTGGTCCCCTCCTGCCTTCCGTGGTCTCTCGCTTGAGCTGCAGTGGTGAGCACTGCTGCGGGTGTTGATG
The DNA here is from genome assembly GCA_004027875.1 of Aplodontia rufa. Classification (NCBI taxonomy): domain Eukaryota; kingdom Metazoa; phylum Chordata; class Mammalia; order Rodentia; family Aplodontiidae; genus Aplodontia; species Aplodontia rufa. Next base: position 77,431 of record PVKS010003748.1, on the reverse strand, counting down.
GGTCCCTCCTCAGGAGCTTGCCATCTGTCTTTTCTACTGTGAGGTTTTCTCCCAGGATGCAAGCTTTGCAAAAATCCCTGCTTGGATCAGATGGGGAAACCAAGGCTCTGGCATGAGAATGCATTGCCTTCTTTGGACAGAAGGCCAGCCTTTCTGCATTCGGAGAGACATTGTGTGGCATGTTTTGTGTGGCTCCTACAAGCAAGCACCCCAGTTGGGTGCACCCAGCTGCCTGCAGCAGGGACTTCCTGAAGCTAGAGGGATCTGTCACCCAGCTGCTGATTTTGCCCCACATGACCCTGGGGATGCTGTGACTGAGGGCCTCCTAGGGAGATGGGAGATTCTTCCTGCCATCTGCCATCACTCCCGCTCATCTGCACAAGTGGCAGGTGGCATCTGGAGGGCAGTGTCACCCTCCACTTCTGCACAGAGCTCGGCATCATTTAAAATCCAGTCACCGCCATCGGCAAACCCCTCTGAGCCAAAACAATCCCACCATTCCTTTATACTTGCAAAGGTGTTTAAGATATCTAAATATTTTAAAGGTATCTACGAGGATTGGATTCTTTCCTTTGTGATGACTTGATGAATAAATGATGCCCTAATTTCAGTTTAATTATTGTCTAATGCTCTCTAATTTATTTCAGATTGGTGTTTAACTTCCCTCCAAGTTGATAACCTTTCAGACAAAACTGATCAAAACATCTCGGGCTCCTTCTACACAGGAGATTGGATTAGTTGTCTCTAGATTTCAACAAAAAGAAAAGAATTGTTCAAAACCCTAATACTTTTGGTGCTTTGAAAATTTAAACTCATCCAAAACACATCTTTAAAAAAGTATTTTAAAGTAAGAGAAGGATTATGAGTTCAGAGTCTGAGATTCTGTTCTGCCAAGTTTGAGCATGGAACAGATTTTTATGGTTGAATTATAAGCCCCTGAAAATAGGTTTATAATGGAAGTGTGAACACACAATTGTAGCCTATAGCAACATGAACGGCCTTGTTACTGTAATGCTTGGATCCTTCTTTGCACTGAATTGTGAAAGCAAGACACCTACCTTGGCCTTGTTGCTAATATACATCAATGTCAGTTAAGAGCTTGTGTCCTTCTTTAGAAAAATGCCCCAAAGTTTTTAGTAATCTTTAAATTGCTAAGGAGGCCTACATCCTCATCTCAGGAGTTAATCTATCACTTATAGTAGAGTGCTTGGTGACATCAGAAGCATTTTCCAGTGGAAGGAGAAATAAGGCTGTGTCCATGAGTTGCTAGCAGCCAGCTCTGGGGCCAGCTTTTCTGCTGATGGAGTGATGGACAGGTGTAGATTCTCCAAGCATATTTCTGGGGTCAGGAAAGAGAATGTGGCACAGACAGGAGGAATCTCAGTTTGACGTACTATCATGTTCCCAAAGTTCAAATGCTCTACATTCTTCAAGCATCTGAAGGTTTTTTTTTCCTCCTAAGAAGCCTAGGTTTATTTTCTGGTGATTTTTTTTCTTTTTCTTTTGTTTCTTTCTTTCTTTCTTTTTCTTTTTTTTTTTTTTTTTTTACTACAAAGTAAAGCATTTGGAATTCTATTGCATGGTACTCATAACAGAATTCAAATTATACTCAGCTGCAGAGTAAATCTCCATTGTGATTGGCTGTAAGAGGCAGCCCCCGTGGTGGATGACTGCTTTCCGAGGCTCGGCCAGAGCCTCCTTAAACATGCTCCCAATTCGGTTTGACACAGGAATGTTTGACATTTGCCAACTCAATATAGTCTAATATCAGTGAGCCAGAAACCTACTAACTAGAACACTCAATTAATTAGGTTCTGGTTTCCTGCATTCTCTTCCCCTCCCAAACCTTCAGCCCAGGGAGGCAGAGAGCATGCAAATACACAGTACCTACTATGTGCAGGGAACTATTCATAAAATCCTCCCAACATCTGTGGAGGGAGTTACTATTATTATCCCCATTTTATGCCTAAGGAAATAAGCTTAGGAGAGGGGCAAAAATGTTAGGGACACTGGCTCTGCTTGGTGACCTCCCTGGGTTTGTATCCCAGATGTGAGGTCCTAGGAAAGTTACTTAGGCTTTCTCTACTTCAAATGTCACTAAAGTATTATTTCTCTAAAATTAACAGCATCAAGTTTCAGTTAAAGATGTTTTAAGATGTTAAAACTCTTTAATTACATAGGAAACTCCTGCATTTTGATTGATAAACACATTTGGAATTATCTTTTTCAATTTATTGCCCATGAGTTTATGTTTTCATACCTGTGTCCTATTTCTAGTGGAACAACGGTGTATCCATATGTACGCCTGGGATTGAACTGAAGAATGGAGATGGGAAGGAACGAGGAGCCAGAAATGGAAAGGCCACATAAACCTGAGGCTGCCTGAGAGTGAAGCCAACGTGGAGGGAAGCTGAAGCCAGAAAGGAAGACAGCAAACAACCAGTTGCCAAGGACCTCATTCCAGTACCATGATGCCACTCTGCCTGAAACAGGTCCTGCTCGTTGGATTTCAGTTCTTTTTTTTTTTTTTTTCCGACTCTGGAAGATTTGGAAGGTCATCTGTTATATGAAATCAAAAGAACACAATCTAAAACAATATCCTACTTTATCTCCTTTGATCTCTGTTCTTCTACAGTTCAAACCCAAATGGAGAGATAGCATGGTATCTAACCATCCATCTTTCCTTCCATTCACCCATTCATCCATCCACCCATCATCCATCTATCCATCCATCCATCCATCCATCCATCCATCCATGCATCCATGCATCCATCCATCCATACGTGCATCTATCCATCCATCCATGCATCCATCCATCCATGCATATATCCATCCATCTATCCATGCATGCATCCATCCATCCATGCATCTACCCATCCATCCATCCATCCATCCATCCAATACTCACTTGGTACCATATTTGAAAAGGACCAAGATGGATGAGATCCTTAAGGATCTTTAAGGATCTTCAAATACATTCACAAAACTGCAAACCCAGAACAGCAGCTACTACAGGAATGAGAAATCAGAAAGGTGAGATGTTGTGTCTTTGGGGAAAGTTTCTTAAACATCTCCATGTATCAAATTTTTAAGGTTTCTTAAAATATTGTACAGGTTATATTTTAAATGTTAATAGAGTTCTAATCTTTTTTCTTCAATCCCTTGAGCTGAACAATGAAACACATTTTTAATGAATTCTTAAACATTAGTCTGTGTCTACATGCACATATTCCCTGAACTGTCCCCAAAGATGCCAACCTGAGGTTAGGGGAGAGAAGTATTGAGTCCCCTCAACAGTTCAACAATTTGGACATCTCTCTTCTGCCCCTCTTATTATCATTCTGCTGTGGCATCAAGGATTGAGTTCCTGGTGGGATTGAGGTAGGGGGGTCTTTCTTGAAGAGCCCCTAGTAGAAATCCTTCAGTCATTCCCAGCAAGTGGCTTTTAAACACAGGTAGACCCACCATCAAAAGGATATTGCTGAAAATATGTGCTTAAAGGACTAAAGAAGAATTAGCCTGTCCAGCTGTTAGATTATTTTTCGGACACTTTCTCTTAGCTAAGGCACCTATATCTTATCACACAAAGACCAAATGTAACGCAAATTGATTAAGATGCATCCTTGATTTGTTTCCATTGAAATGATTGTGGGCTTATTTATTTTGCAAAGAAACTCTGAAAACCTCTCATGCAAAATATTATTTGGTAATGAGATTTGATTTAGAATCCACATTGAGCCTAATCGGCATCAAAGGAAATGTTGCATCAGACTCTTTTATGCTGTGTGTGTGAAATGTTCAAAGTAGAGGCGAATATGGCAATATCGAAATTGTACATGTAAGAGGGACATGCTACTAAAAATTCTTGCTTGATGTTGAGATAACATGAGCAGCTTATAAGCTTTTGTGTTTTAGTTCTCTGGGTGGTAAATAATATTAGAAGCATCCCAAAGTCATGGATTATTTATAAAACACAGATTAAACATTAGATAATGCCTTTTTGAAAAAATTAAGTTACACTATTGAGTCTTGTACCCTAAAGCGATGTTGTTTTTTATGTACTCCCCATCTTTTAACAAATATCATTTATTTTTCCCAGCAACATAAACATGCTTGCAACTGAGTACAGTGGTATTGACCATAGGTTTTGAATGGATAAGAGTGAGATGAAATTTTAGTGGTGACCGTACTTATCAGAGGAGATTCATCAGTCACTTTTGAGAGAAAGCTGGGGTAAGAATTGGGGATTTAGAAAAGAAGAAAAGCTGTTATTGATTTTTCTCTCACTTAACATCACCTTTTCCCCCCTTACCTCCTGTATGACTCAGGGCCCAAATCTCCCAACACCAGGTGCTTGTCCTCATCCTTCCAGTCTCTAGAAAACAGAAGAAGCGTTTTTTCTCCTCTGGACTGTGGGCTTCATCTATTTGCTCAAGGTGACCATGGTGGAGTCAAAACTGGGAGGAGATATCACCCATTAGCACTTTCCATGTTGACATGGGGTGGTGGCATTTTGACACTGGGTGGCCTGGCATTTGAAGCCTCTAAAGCAGTGCTTCTTAAACTTGAATGTGTAGAAGAGTCCAGTTCATTGTGAAGTCAGAACTACAGTGGGACCTGCCAGTCTGCTATTCTCACAAGTTCTCAGCTCCTGCTGCTCCTGCTGCTGCTGCTGCTGCTGGTCCTTGGACCACACTCTAAGTAGCAAGACTGTAAAGAACATTGAGTGCTGGCATTTGAGGTAATAAAGCACAGGGACCCTGAGAAGAGGTGTGTGTGTGTGTGTGTGTGTGTGTGTGTGTGTGTGAACGGTCTCCTAAAACATGGTCAAGTTCTGTGCCCACTATTTCTAGTGAACAACACTGGCAGAGAGACTTTTGAGTCCTTGAAGAACACTAGGCACTGTGAGATCCTACTAGGGTTGTAAATCCGTTTTGCAGAAGAATGGAAACCCTTCTGACCCAGGGTCACGCAGCTAACAGCAGAGGGGGGAGTTTGGGGAAGGCCTGCTGGGACCTATACTCTGTGCTCTCACCACTAGGCTGCACTTCCTCCAGGAAGTCTCTGAGCTCTTCCCATCCTCAGAAGCTTCCATGGGCATCTCCCACTGCCAACAGTGTCCTCCCCCACATTTTGCCTGATGGTTCTGCCTTCTGTTTCGGCTCGCATCTCGCCCCTTCTGGAGGCTTCGTTGGGTCTGGCCGCTCTGAAAGTCAGCTGAGCTTGTCTCTTAAATCCCCTGGTTGCTGCTTTCCCTCATAGGCCTGATTAGACTTCAATGATTTGATTATTAATTTGTTTTCATATCTATCTCCTTCACAAAACGGTAGGCTCTTTGAAGCAAGGAATAAGTTATTTATTTTATTATTCTTTAGCACCATGTGTGGAGCACAATAAGGGCTCTGTAATTTTTTGACGGACAGAAGGACAGGTGAATGAATGAAGGGAGCTCCAGTCTGCAAGCACCCACCAGGGCCACTAGAGGGCAAATATCCTCATCTCTTGCAGGACTTGGTATCTCCAGTGCACCCTGCGGTTGGCAGAGCTAAGAAGCAAATCCAAACAGCACTGCCCCTCTCCCCTGTGTTGTTGGCCACGCAATAGGCAGAATCAAAAGCTGGTCTCAACCACTTTAAAAAGCACGAGGGGACGGATTTCAAAAGTCTGCTTACCCCTGACTTCCTGATGAAGTTCTCCCCGCTAAGGGCTGAGGTCAACCTCTCAGCACCAGAGCGCACTTCCACGTTGTTTTGCTCCACCCCATCACAGACTTAACAATGCTCTTTCCTCCCCATGGAAACTTGGGGAAACTGACAGAGGGGCAGATGCAGACCTTTGAAGACACTTGGTCCACGGGTAGTGGCTGCACATCGAGGTGCGGGATGTCCAAGACACTGTTAGGGAGGATGGCTGTCATCGTTGGAGGTCCCCAGGAGCAGCACCCGGGACAAGAATTCTGGGCACGTCATCAGGGACAGGAGGCAATGTTCAAAGACGTGTTCTCCAGCCAGCTACACTGTGGGGATCTGGAGCTTGATCCCATGGGTCAAGCCTTAGGGACGCCTGCCACACCGCTTTCTGCCAGTTTTCCCACCCAAAAGGTGAGCTCCGATTTCTCCACACAACTCCACCTGGGGGCGTGAGGGTGCATTAACACTCAGGCACTTCCGGTCCAGGTGAAGTGGGCAAAGATACACAGCGGGCCAGAGATCTAGGGAGGAGACTGAGGGCTGCTGCAGGGGCCATGTTGGGTCCTGGGTTTGATTTACAATGGCACTTCCTGTGTCCTTAGTACCTCAAACTTTCCTCTGACCGTCCCCCAAGCCACCCAAACAAAGGGGATGTTCTGGCCAAGAGCTATCACCCCAAGCTCCATCATTAATGTGGCCATTTGCCTTCCAGGGAATCCTGTTCCCATGTTGCCCCATCTTTGAGAAGACTTCTGTCCTGGGAGCAGGCGTGATCCTGGCTTATCTGCACCCCCACCCCGTGATCTTGAACCTACGTCTGAATTCCCTGCCACTTTCTTGCCCGCCTGTGGAAGGTGAGGAGGACATCCTCATCACATCTCCTTCCCAAGATGTTATGAGAAGAGACTAGATAGCATCTGAAAATGGCTCAGGCTCTGAAGGAAAGTGCTCTTACGGGCTGTATAAATATAAGTTATTACACAGTATTATTTTAACCTGGCCCAAGTTTAGATTAGTTGTATGAATCATTCATCAACCTTTACTTTGTATAATTAAAAACGTGTGTTTCTTGGAATCCTTGTTTGGGAGGCAGGTTCATGTGGCGGGACTAGGATTGGCAAGCGGGTAGAAGTCAATGACTTCTGGTTCAAGACAGATGCGGTGACTGATGGCGGAATGCCATTATCAGTTCACGTTGGCGGGTGTTCTCGCTCAGGCTTTTTGAAGGCAGCTGTGTTAGGAATCTCTGATTCATGTTTTTCCTTATTCAGACTGGCCTTCTTCGTAGTGCTGGCTCCAATAGTATTTCAGAAGGTGCTTGGAGAACAATTCCAGTTTCCTTTCAATCCCAGAGAAAATCCATGCAGTGTGTCTGTGGCTGAGGTCTTCACACATGAATAAGCCAATATTGATGGGTTCTCGGAGGCTAACTGAATCATTTGCTCCTTGGGGACCTCCCCACTTGGGGGCTAATATAGAAGTACCGATTTTGTATGCATGGCAGTGCCCGCAGAAGAGGACAGTAAGGACGACATGACAGCGTAAGACCATGGGCTGTACTTCCCCACATCTCTGTGTCTCCCTCCGAAATGCCCAGAGCAGCGCCTGGCATTCAACCGATGCTCCATGACGGTTAATTGAAACAGTGAATGCTAATAAAGAGGGGAAACGGAAACAAAACCACAGTGAACCACCGAATCCAGGGACATCATTAGCTCTGGTCCCCCATGTGTTAGTTATTAGCTGTTAGTAGCATGGGTGGTCTGGGAGAGATGGACTAATTCTCCTGTTTGCCACAGTGGTGTCAAGCCGTAGATTAACTATTGGGAATGGGAGTGTTGACTGGATTTCTGTTGAGCACTAAATTTCCCCCAGTGACTCTGATGAATTAGATGCATTCCCCAGGGGCCCGAGCTGTTTCCAGCTGGTAACTTACACAGTAAAGGAGCTGATGGAACAAAAGGGTACAGGTAAGGTCTGCTGGGAGCGTCCACCTTGTGTGTAAACACACCAGGAAGCAGACTGTTGACAAATGCCCTGCAAGTGTCATTGGGGATCGGGTTTTGGAATACTGGGCATGGGGATAATTGGCAGATTATAGGGAGTTCAGAGGGAGCTACACTTCCACTACCTGCCCTCCCTCTAGACCCTCATCATGATTTGTCTGCGGTGGTATGGTCGTGTACACTTATGATTAAGGAATTATTAACAACACACACTCAGACTCCATCACAAATGAGTCAAATTGAACAGAGGGAGCCTCATGTGTAATAATTCCTGTAATAAACAATCTCTACTACAGACAAACCAATATCCTCAATAATCTCTATCCTCAGTTCTGCTGATGGATTATATAGGATATGTCTGCTTTATAAAGAATTAAATTTGCCTTACTATTTAACTACAACCATTTCTTTTTTGTTTCAGCCTGGGAAACATGGTGCCTACTTCCCAGATCCAAACTTAAATCAACTTGCTCTATTTTATATTTTGCTTCAACATTTGGGACTTTTGACTCCACCCCCCTTTCCACCTCTCGCACCACCAAATTTTTTTAAGTGGCTTGTTGTTTAAAAGAAACCAGCAAACTATAAAAGACCCTTTAAACTTTTAGGACATCAGTTCACTTTTTCAGGAGAACATTTTGAAGAGATGGAATAAATGTAGAAACATTCAGATTAAATTTCCTTTGAAATCCATGGGTTTTTAAATTAAGGGAAAGTGATTGGCAAAACATGTTTTGGTTTTTGCCGAAACTGAAATGTTTGAAAAACAGTTCAAGATGTTCTTCCACACCCCAACCACATCCATCTGGGACTGTCCATCTCTTGATGAAATCTATTTTTCTCCAGCCACTCTGCAGAGAGCACAGCCTCTCATTACAGCCGTAGGACCACCACATTTGTCTAAAGGAGAACATGTCAGAGGCTATATCACCTTCTAGAAGAAGAAAGTTCTAAACTAGATGATTGTGAAAGGGCTATTCCACTTGATTTTGAATCAGGCCAGGAAGTAAGAATGGAGAATGAGATTTCCTTCCATCCTTCCTTCCTTCTCCATTCAACCATTTATTCATTCACATATATTTATTGAGGGCCTGCTCAATAAATATAAATGTGAAGCAAGTAAAAGACAGTCCTTGGTGTCAGGGAGGTGACCATCTTACAGGGGACAGGACTATCTTTAAAGTGCAAAATGTGGCGGTGCCATATTTAGAGCACAGCAGGTATAGAGGAGAAAAAATGATCAGGCTTCCCTGGCGGAGACAAAGGGAACAGTTTCATGGAGGGGCCCTGAAAGGGAAGAAAAGCACAAGGTTGGAAAGCGCAGAGTGGTTGGGAAGCCGGAAGGCTGAAGGAGGACAAGTCATCTGCTGAGAGACTGTGGCTTCTCATGGGCAAAGGGGAGTCGGTAAGAGCAAGGTGAGGCTCCTCCTGGTGTTGTGGAGAGGAGGGGGAATTGGATCTGCTCTTCAGGGTCCTATTGAGGACCAGTGCCTTCCCTTTCTCTTCCAGATTCAGTCATTGGCTCTTCACCTGTCCTGCCCACCTGTGGTTGACACTTCAGTGCAGAGTCATGGCACTCAAGTGAGATTTGCCCAGTCATGTGTGAGTGTCTTGCCTCTGTGGGACTTGGCTGGACTTATCAATAAGGTCCATTGGTGAATAACTAAGTGCACAGCCCTGGATCTGAACATGACACAATTGGTTGATTTAATTCTAAAGTATTTTCGATTCTAAATATCAGCGAGGAAGGTTTGGCAATCTTGGAATTCTGATGCCTGTGGGTCTCCGCTGGATGCTTCGCTACATAAAGACCCATGAGGGTCCTCCTCCTTCAGGGCATGGCCGGAGACCTTGGAGGTACATTTGCCTTCCTGATAGACAAGAATGCTAGGATGACACCTGCCTTTCTCTTTGGCTGTTTGGCTTTGGTTTTCTTGGGGATGTGATAAGAATGTTTGTTTCCCAATATTGCACTGAAATTGTGAGTGAATTTGTAGCCGTGTGTTCATCTTATCACAGGGTGGAAAGCTGGCCATCCTCTGCATAGGTGAAAATGGCAGTGTTAGTAACCAGGTTGTCACGTGTGGTGTAATATGCAGTGTGGAAGCCATTAGAGGATTAGAGGCAATTTGGAGATTATCATCTCCGTGACATCACCTGTGTGGGCTGGGACCACGGGCAGCCCCATGCCTTCTGTGATTCACATGTCTTGATTTGATGTGCCTGTAGGATAGGTTTTCTGTTTTATTGAGCAAGAAATAAGTATCATGCCAGAGAGGGGTGGGGGAAGTATTCTAGCAGGAGGTCGTAGGAGGACTCTCTACGTTTTTTTTCAGGTTACTCCATTGCTTGGCATTCTTCTGATAAACACGGTAGTTATTTCTGAAGTCAGAAAATTAAAACAATGAAGAGCACACATGTGCAGCCCAGTCCTGGTCCTCCTGTGAGCAGGATAGGATACCTGGCCATCACTGCTTCTGCAATTTCATCTCAAGCGTCACATGCAGGTGCGGCCACTCAGAGGTCTTGGCCTCTTTCTGGCTTTGCAGTGGGAAGGGAGGGGATGCACACAGCCCAGGCCCAGCCCTGCTCCGGTCCCACCTTGGGTTCCCTCGCCTCATCGGGGCTTTGGGTGTTCCTCTCCCGGGACTGTGCTCGCTGGCTGAGGCTCTGTCAGTGAGTTGAGAGGAGCTGGAAGGAAACTCTCCTTTGTGAGCTCAGTGACACACTCGTGGAAGGACAAGCAGAAGCCACTGCAGGATGAGGCCAACCTGGGTTTTATTTCCTGCTCCAGACTTTTCAGCTTCAAGGTTTGGAACAGCTGCTTCACCTCTCTGAGCCTCAAATGAGACTGTGAATGGGAAGAATAACGTTACTTCCTCCTGGAATCCTTTTCTGATCCCACAGCCCTTATATCTTCCAGGAAGCCCTTGCTTACCTTAACTTTACCAGGATGGTCTGCTTGTCCCTTGCCTCCCTCCCAGGGGCTGTGTAGTTGACACAGTAGACACTTCATAGACAATAAATGTTTTTTTAAAAAAAAAAGGGCTAAAGATTTTGTGATTTAAATGTAGTAGAACATGGAAACTTCTAGGACACACTTGTCACATCATAGGTGCACATATATGTTAGTGACCTTATGAGGACACGTCATCCAAGCTGGAGAGCAGGCTGGGTGAGAGCCAGGATTACTAAAGGCACTGTGCTCAGCTGTGCCCAGACATGTCACAAGGGCTAGTGCTGATGAGATATGCACTGCCAATCTTCAGGGGTCAAGGAAGTAAGTTCAACGTATTGGGCCTCAATCCCAGGGCCATCCATGCAAAAAGAGACATCTGTATCACAGTGACTGGGCCCCTGGTAGCCTGATCATCCAGGTGCAGATGAGTGGACTCATCCAGGTGGGGAGACTAGGCTCCAAGGTCAACACTGGCAAATGCCCCGAACTGAAAATAAGTGTGTTCCAATCATGGAGTAGTATACTACCACGAGCCTGAATGATCTCCAATGCACATAAACAGAGTTGAATCTCATAAACATGCAGCAAAATGCATACCTGTAACCCCAGTGATTCGGGAGGCTGAGGCAGGAGGATTGCAGGTTGAGAGTAGTCTCAGCAACTTAGCAAGTTCTAAGCACCTTAGCAAGACTCTTTCTCAAAATAAAAAATAAAAAAGGGTTGGGGATGTGGCTCAGTGGTGAAAGACCTCTGAGTTCAATCCCTGGTAGGGAGAAGCTAGGTGCAAATTGTATAGTATTTGATTCCATTTGTATAGAGTATAAAATCTATATACGCTATTTGAAGTCAAGATGGCGGCTACCCCTGGAGGGTGGTAGTGATTAGGAGGGAGAATGAGGGGGATTCTGGGGAGCCAGTTATGTTCTCAGTGCTGGTTACATGAGTGTTTGAACTGCTTATTGTACTTTTTCATAGACTTTATAAGGTAATTCAATGGAAAGTTAAAAAATTAGAAGTTGTGAACCAAGATTATAGCAGCATCTGGGAATATACATGTGGGCACCATTGGCTCTAGATATGCCACTAAAGCAATTTGAATATAAAAGGATATGACCATCAACATTCATGAATCAGAAGCCCTAGAATACTGAGTGTATTTTGCTTCTTTGAAAAAATTTGCAATTCAAGTGTCAACATATACTGAGTGCTTACGATAGTAATTATTTGTCCGATTGTACAAATAAGGATATTGAACTATAAAAAGTTTAAGTGACACACAGAGCTGCTTTAGGGGACAGGAGGGAGAGAGGCTCCCCCTCCTGGCAATGCCTCTATGAGAGAGCAAGACCCCAGAGAGAAGTGGCTGTAGGGAAAGTCTAGGCAAAGGGATCCAAGGCAACCGGGAGAAATTTCCCATGTTCCAGCTGTGGTATGGAAGCCACAGAACACTCAGGCCTCAAGGAATGATTTGGGGAAGGACAGTAGATGTCTTGGCTGTAATTACTGGAGGCCTGTGTGAGGTAGACCAGATGGCCCACATCTCCCCTTCTAACTGCACAAAATTCTCAAGGGAAAGAGAGTACAACCCCAGGGCCGGGGAGGGTGGAGATCAAATGGGGCTATGCTAAAATCAGAAATTATGTAGAATATAGAAACCACAAAATGGATATTTAAAATGTATTAAATATCAATATAGTCATTATATTTCTTTGCATGCTTGAATTTGTGGACTAAGAGTCACACCTGCTATTTATTATGTTGGCATTTCAGATTTTCTTGGGATCAGAATGCATCCTTTGAGAGGGCTCTTATCTTGGCACCTTCCACATCTGCAAGCCCTGGTTTTGGAGAGAAGGGGAGAGAGGTAGGTAGGTATTTGGGTCTGCGTGTGGGTGTATGAATGAGATCAGATCATGGTCCTGTCCCAGTAGATGCAGTGGGGAAATTCATGTGTTTTCGCTTTGAGTTCTTGTATTCATAGCCCCCCAAAGGCTGCTTTCAGATGCTGTTAGCATTATCAGTTCTTGAATTTTCTGAAGAACCACATTTCATGTGGTTCCCTAAATGTTAGAACTTTTTTCTCCCCAGACCCAGCAGAACACTTTCATAGGGTTTCCATTAAATGACCACAAGGAAATGTGCACCATACCATTTCTGAGTCTCCCCACTTGAACAGTGGCATACTCATGCCATCTGCGAGTCATCCGAATCACTGGGGTATGACTCTAATTTGCGCTGCTCTTGGGAGAAGTATCAATAGTGAGATATCACTTTCATAAGCGATATCATATCCTGATTGAACATTGCCAGGGAATCTTAGGCCACTTGGTGGTTGTATTTGCCTTAGATCCAATTACAGCTGTAAAAGTGGTTTGCATTAGAAGTTCTGACTCTAGGATTTGATCATTATAAGCGGGATAAACCACCAAAAGAATGTGAATTGCTTTCACTAAAAGGATGTAATAGCCCAGAGAATCTCTTTCATATTTCAAATTAGGAAAGCCCAGCACTGCCCTGTGCCCTGCTACTAGCTGTCCTTTAATGTTCTAGTCAAAGCGGTGGAAAGTTCTTCATTTGGTGAGTCTGTTGAGATCTCCAACAAAAGGGGTGTTATGGCTTGAATGAAAGGTGTGCCCCAAAAACTCATGTGTGAAGCAGTGCAAAAAACTTAGAGGTGGGGCTTGAGCAGTGGCTCAGCGGCTAAGGCACTTGCCTGGCATGCATGGGGACAGGAGTTTGAAGCCCAGCACCACATACACAACGAAGTGTCAGAGCAACAAAAACCAAATGAAAGCTAAATAAAATTGATTCTCTCTTTCTCTTTGTCTCGCTTTGGGGGAAAAGAAAAGACTTAAAATTATTGGGTTATGAAAGCCTTAACCCAATCAGTGAATGAATCCTCTCATAGGGATTAACTGAGCAGTAACTGAAGGTGGGTAAGGTGTGGATGGAGGAGGTGGGTCACTGAGGGTGGGTTTTGAGGGTACATATTCTGTATCGGGCAAGTGGAGTCTCTCTGTGCTTCCTTGAAGCCTTCAGCATCTTCCTTCCACCACACTCTTCTGCCGTGATGTTCTGTCTTACCTTGAACCCGGGGGAATGGACTTTCTATGGACTGAGATCTCTGAAACTGAGCCAAAATAAACTTTTCCTTTAAAATTGTTGTTGTCACACCTTTTGGTCACAGCAGCAAAAACATCTGACTCCAACAAGGGTTTTACATTGTGAGTAACCAAAAAGATCTCTCGCAGCCCACACTCTAAGACCTGAGGTTCATGGGTGCTGCATCTAAAGGTGGTTTTACTATACTTCTTTTAAGTACAGAGTCCTTGAAATGATCCCCACCCATTTCCCCTCCAACCGAACTCCTCACAAGTGCTGTAATATTTCTACCCACAGCTGCCCAACTATGGAAGCATCTGTGGTCAAGATGCCCCAGCTAGAAGGTCCATGTGCAACACGTGGATGTTGGATATTGAAGAAATGAATCTCCCTAAAGCCTTTGAAAGGTCATTGTCCTGGCCAGCAGCCATGAAAGGGACCTCACCACTTCATACAGCCTGCAGACAAATGTGGCCATTGGGGCACCTCTCCCCCCTTT